>LR778275.1:51957239-52020351 GCA_902810595.1 Coregonus sp. 'balchen' | reverse complement strand
GTGGGGGGTAATGTGTAGTGGGGGTTTTAGGTGAATGGGTGTTGTGTGTAAGGGTTTAGTGAGGGTGTTGGGTGTGTACTGGTGTAAGGGTGTTAGGGGTGTCAGTGAGGTGGGGTGTGTATGGGTGTTAGGTTAGTATGGTTTCGTAGGGTGTAGTGTGCGGGTGTTGGGGGTGTAGTAATGGTTTAGTAAGGGTGTAGTAGTGAGGGTGTTGGGGTGTAGTAATAGTGTAGTGGGGTGATTGTGATTAATAAGGAGGGCAGCTGTGATTGATAAGGAGCATCCAGACGCTGCACTTGATGGATTTATGAAATTGCTTCTTCCAATTATTGATAAACATGCACCTGTTAAGAAACTGACTGTTAGAACTGTTAAGGCTCCATGGATTGATGAAGAACTGAAAAACTGTCTGGTTGAAAGAGATGGGGCTAAAGGAGTGGCTGGTCTACTGAAAACTGAGAAATTATGTGACTGAACTCAACAACAAAAAAGAAGAAACTGTATTATGAAGCCAAGATTAATGATATAAAGAATGATGGGGGAAAAAACTGCAGTACTTTAAATGAAATTATGGGCAGAAAGACAAAATCTTCTATTGAATCAGATGGCTTATTCATCACAAAACCATTTGATGTTGCCAATTATTTTAAATGATTACATCATTGGCAAAGTGGGCAAACTTACAGTGAGCTATCGTATTCATGCATAAAAAAACAAATAAGGAAAGAAAAGCATTGCAAGTTTGAATTTTGTAAAGTTAGTGTGGGAGAGGTGGAAAATGTATTGTTATCGATCAATAATGAAAAACCTCCTGGCATTGACAACTTAGATGGAAAGCTACTGAGGATGGTAGCTCCTATCTGTCATGTCTTTAATCTGAGCCTAGAGGAAAGTCTTTGTCTTCAGGCCTGGAGGGAAGCCAAAGTCATTCCGCTACCCAAGAGTGGTAAAACGGCCTTTACTGGTTCAGCAGCAGACCTATTAGCTTGCTGCCAGCTCTTAGCAAACTGTTGGAAAGAATTATATTTGACCAAATACAATGCTATTTCTCTGTAAACAAATTAACAACAGACTTTCAGCATGCTTATAGAGAAGGGTACTCAACATGTACTGCACTGTCACAAATGACTGATGATTGGTTGAAATAAATTGATAATGAGAAGATTGTGGGAGCTGTACTGTTAGATTTCAGTGCAGCCTTTGATATTATTGACCATAACCTGTTGTTGAGAAAACATATGTGTTATGGCTTTTCACAATTTGTCGATTCAGAGCTATCTATCTAATAGAACACAAAGGGTTTTCTTTAATGGAAGCTTCTCTAATGTCAAACATGTAAAGTGTGGTGTACCACAGGGCAGCTCTCTAGGCCCTCTACTCTTTTCTATTTTTACCAATGACCTGCCACTGGCATTAAACAAAGCATGTGTGTCCATGTATGCTGATGATTCAACCATATATGCATTTGTAACCACAGCTAATTGTCAAGGCTGAGGTGAATGTGGTGTGGGAGTCAGGCGCAGGACACCGAAGCTTAGTCCAACAAAGTTTACTTGTGAGAACACAAGGCAAAGATACAAAGAACGGCCTCAACAAGAACAGAGGCGAGCAATTACGCAAACTGTGCGTAAACAATAAAACAATAAACAGAGCAAAACACGCAGCACTACGGACAGGCGAAAAACAACACACAACCTAACCAATACAAAACAGGCAACTTATAGAACACGTAATCAGACACAAACGGACACAGGTGTAATAGACAGACAAAAGCAATCAAACATAGAAACATTCAACGGTGGCAGCTAGTACTCCGGGGACGACGAACGCCGAAGCCTGCCTGAACAAGGAGGAGGAGCAGCCTCGGCAGAATCCGTGACACTAATGAAGTCAATGAAACCCTTAACAATGAGTTGCAGTCTGTTTTGGAATGGGTGGCCAGTAATAAACTGGTCCTGAACATCTCTAAAACTAAGAGCATTGTTTTTGGTACAAATCATTCCCTAAGTTCTAGACCTCAGCTGAATCTGGTAATGAATGGTGTGGCTGTTGAACAAATTGAGGAGACTAAATTACTTGGCGTTACCTTAGATTGTAAACTGTCATGGTCAAAACATATAGATTCAACGGTTGTAAAGATGGAGAGAAGTCTGTCCGTAATAAAGAGATGCTCTGCTTTTTTGACACCACATTCCACAAAGTAAGTTCTGCAGGCTCTAGTTTGATCTTATCTTGATTATTGTCCAGTCGTGTGGTCCAGTGCTGCAAAGAAAGACCTAGTTAAGCTGCAGCTGGCCCAGAACAGAGCGGCACGTCTTGCTCTTCATTGTAATCAGAGGGCTGATATTAATACTATGCATGCCAGTCTCTCTTGGCTAAGAGTTGAGGAGAGACTGACTGCTTCACTTCTTCTTTTTATAAGAAACATTAATGTGTTGAAAATCCCAAATTGTTTGCATAGTCAACTTACACACAGCTCTGACACACACACTTACCCCACCAGACATGCCACCAGGGGTCTTTTCACAGTCCCCAAATCCAGAACAAATTCAAGGAAGCATACAGTATTATATAGAGCCATTATTGCATGGAACTCCGTTCCATCTCATATTGCTCAAATGAACAGCAAACCTGGTTAAAAAACCCCAGATAAAGCAACACTTCACAACACAACACCTCTCTCCTATTTGACCTAGATAGATTGTGTGTATGTATTGGTATTGATATGTAGGCTACGTTTGCCTTTTTTAAATTGTATTTTTATTGATGTATAGTTCTGTCCTTCAGCTGTTCTAGTCTATTAATGTTCTGTATTATGTCATACGTTTTTCCATCAGCAGACTATAATAGATAATGTTAAAAGCCGCACTGAAGTCTAACAAAACAGCCCCCATAATCTTTTTATCATCAATTTCTCTCAGCCAATCATCAGTCATTTGTGTAAGTGCTTGTTGAATGTCCTTCCCTATAAGCGTGCTGAAAGTCTGTTGTCAATTTGTTTACTGTAAAATAGCATTGTATCTGGTCAAACACCATTTTCCCCCAAATTGTTAGAAACAGCAGAAGCAGCAGTAGTTGCTGCATGACTTGGACGGCTACAAGAACCCCAACAATTTTCCATACAAGGTTTCAGACCCCTGTGACTTCAAATTGTTCATAGACAACAATACTTTTTTCACCTTTTCGACTCTCACTTTAAGGATTTTCAAAATTACAATGCTTGTCTTTCATAATTTGGTCAGATATACTTGGATGTGTAGTGTCAGTGTTTGTTGCTGGCATGTCATGCCTAAATTTGATAATCTTGCCAATGAAAAAAATAGTTAAAGTAGTTGGCAATATCAGTGGGTTGTGTGATGAATGAGCCACCTGATTCAATGAATGATGGAGCTGAGTTTGCCTTTTTGCCCAACGTCATTTAAGGCGCTCCTAAGCTTTTTACTATAATTCTTCATATAATTTATCTTTGTTTCATAGTATAGTCACATGATTTCTCAATTTGCAGTCCGTTTGCCAATCGGTTGTGTTGCCAGACTTATTTGCCATACCCTTGTGGCTTAGTTGGTAGAGCATGGTACTTGCAACGCCAGGGTTGTGGGTTCGATTCCCACGGGGGATAAGAGCATCTGCTAAATGACTAAAATGTAAATACCTTTTGCCATATCCCTCTCAACCATACAATTTTTTAATTCCTCATCAATCCAAGAGGGTTTAACAGTTTTTACAGTAATTTTCTTAATGGGTGCATGCTTATTAGTAACTGGAATAAGCAATTTCATAAATGTGTCAAGTGCAGCGTCTGGTTGCTCCTCACTGCACACCACAGACCAGCAAATATTCTTTACATCATTAACATAAGAATCACTACAAAACGTATTGTATGACCTCTTATACACTATATTAGGCCCAGCCTTTGAAACTTTGGTTTTCCTAGATATGGCTACTATATTGTGATCACTACATCCGATGGATTTGGATACTGCTTTAAAGCTAATTTCTGCAGCATTAATAAAGATGTGATCAATTCATGTTGATGATTTCATTCCTGTGCTTTCACACATATTATCCAGATACTGACTGTTAGCACTTGGTGGTCTATAGCAGCTTCCCACAAGAATGGGCTTTAGGTGAGGCAGATGAATCTGTAGCCATATTACTTCAACAGTATTTAACATGAGATCCTCTCTAAGCTTGAAAGGAATGCGGTTCTGAATATAGACCGCAACACCGCCCCCATTGGCATTTCTGTATATTCTGTAGATGTTATAACCATGTATTGTTACCACTGTATCATCAAAGGTATTACAGTATCTAAGTGAGTTTCAGAGATAGTCATAATATGAATGTAATCTGTTACTAGCAAGATATTGACTTCCTGAACCTTGTTTCTTAGGCTACATATGTTAATGTGGGCTATTTCTAGCACTTTTCTAGGATGCTTGATTATTTGTATTGCTTTACTGGGAAGCTTATCAGAAGTAGACATGCTCGGGGGGGGCGCTAGTGAGCACTACATGGAGTAGACGCTTCTCCGACTACCTTCTCCTCACCCTTGCTTAAATTTGATTTAAATTATACTTTTGCCTGACCAAACTGCTACAATGAGAAACTCTTTGAGAAACACGGCCAAGGGAAAACTAATTAATCCAAAAACAACCGGCAAGAAAGATGGCAAAGTCCCCACCACAGCTCAAGACGAGGATGGCGATGCTTGTGTTAGCCTGGCCGTTATGGCTAGCATGGCTAACCCTGACTCGGAGCCTTCACTGACTATCATATTAGCAGCTATCAAGAAAATGGAAGAGGACATGAACTCTCGATTTAATCATCCTTACAATCAGTGCAAACCTCCCTGGCTGACCACACAACCCGCATTATTGACCTGGAAGGGAACTCAGGTGACCACGAGACACGCGTCACCACCCTCGAGGGACAGTATGAAGCGCTACTAACAGCGAACAAAGGTATGAAACTCAAGCTAATTGACCTCGAGGGACGTTCAAGGCGCTCGAATATCAAAATCACAGGCTTGGAAGAGAAGGTTGAGAAGGGCAGACCAACACAGTTCATGGCGGAACACATACCAAAACTGTTAGGGATTGACAATTTCCCCCAAGGCTTAAGAGTGGACCGAGCGCAGCGCATCGGAGTGATCTCCACTACGCGGCCCCGCGTCATGATTGCCAAAATACACCACGACCCCGAGAAGGAAAAGATTCTGCACCTGTCCCGCCAGCAATTTCCCCTGTCCTTCAACGGGGCTCGGGTTAACATATACCCAGACTACACTGCTGAGGTAACCAAGCAGTGCCAGGCCTTCGATGGAGCTGGGAATCAGACACAGCCTCCTCTTCCCTGCTCGTCTGATTCTTACCCATGGTACGGTAGTGAAGGTGTTTGAAAAACCACAGGATGCAGAGTCTTTCATTGACAGGATTACTACTATAGCCACCGACGCCTAGGACCGATAGTACCATCCCGAGTAGCTGTTGACCGTGATAGGTAGTTCCGACTATCCATGCCAGTTTTAGACAGCGCTGTCATAGTCCTACAGGTGGGTAAGACTGCACCTGACTGGTTTCCCTGTTTCAGGAGGGACATATTGACTACATTGTTTGGCTCAATTCAGTTATTTTATAAGAGCAATTGTTATAGACATAAGGGTGGGGGGGGGCCCAGTCGGACCACCTGAAGGTACGCTAATTTATTTTCATTATAAATTGGTTAGCTAGCCTATGTCTCCTTGTAGGGTCCAACAGCTCCACAGTGTTCATGGGGGAATTTATTTTCCACTTCGTTTGGGGAAGTGGAAGGGGGGAGGGAGGGAGGTGGAAGGGGGGAGGGAGGGAGGTGGAAGGGGGGAGGGGAGGGAGGTGGAGATTGTTATTTTGTATTTCTCATTTGTCCTTTGCTCTTTACGTGTTGCGCCAACCATACTGCTACAATTTTAATGTATTTGAGGACCAAATAATTATTTCTTATGGCTACTGGTAACTCTACCACTTCGCCACAGTGTGGCGACATTACCCTTATTTCGTGGAATGTACGAGGTTTGAGAATGAATTTGAAAAGAGGAAAATGTTTTTCCCATTTGAAATCTTTATCTGGAGATATTATGTTTCAACTCACATAAAGCATACTGAAGCAATGGAGATTAAAATGTAGTTGGGTATCACAGATTTATTAATCAACTTTCTTATCCAAGGCTAGAGGTGTAGCTATATTATTTAGAAAAACTGTCCCATTCAAACACATTTCAACTATCAACGACCCCAACGGCTGCTTTATTATAGTAATAGGCCATGTTCTATCACGACATCTAACATTTTAAAATCTTTATGCACCAAATTTCGATGACCCAGGGTTCTTTCGGAATGTCTTCAATCTCTTACCAGATTTATCAACCACACATTTAAATTACAGGCAGAGATTTTAAATGCATTTTGGATCCTTATAGGCTTCATACTCGCCACTTCACTGAATTCCACTACTGTCTTGAATAATTTATTTGGAACAATGAACCTTGTCAATATTTGGAGATTACAACACCCTACAGATAAGGATTATTCTTTCTTCTCACATGTGCATAAATTATACACAAGAATTGACTACTTTTTAACAGACACTAAGTTGATATCTAACGTCACCTCTACCAAGTACCATAATATAATAATTTCCGATCACAGTCCCGTTTTATTACAAATGGATTTTGGCAGTACAAAGCTTCAATTCAGCTGGCGATCTAATCCAACATTACTCAACAATTACTGAACAATTTCACCAACAAACAGCCAATTTAATTACGGACTATATATCCCAGAATGATACTGCTGATGTATCCGACTCCACTTTGTGGGAGGCATTTAAGTACGTTCCTTTCCTAACGGTAAAGCGGCTGGCCCTGACGGCTTTGGTATAGAGTTTTACAAAGCATACTGAGAAAAGGTTCCTCCTCTCGTGTCGAGGATGTTTAAACAGTCTACTGAAACTGTCAGACTCCCGGAGTCTTTCTACTCAGCCAATTTCTCCCTGATGTTAAAGAAAGATCAAGATGAAACAGATCCATCTTCATATCGCCCTATTGCCCTCCTCGGATGCCATCTTAAGGTGTTTGCTAAAATACTCGCAAACAGACTAAACAAATACATTTCGACTATAATTAATCATGACCAAACTGGTTTTATTGCAGGCAGATTCTCATTTTCATTAGGTGACTGATGAATATCATGTATTCCAAACATGACAAAGATTCAAAAGTTGCAATTCTTGCACTTGAAGCTCAAAAAGCATTTGACCAAGTGGAATGGAACTGCATTCTGACTGTAATAAAGGAGTTTGGTCTGGGCGAGGGTTTTGTCTCTTGGGTTGAAATACTATATGTGTCCCCGACGGCTTCAGTTCTCACTAATTACAGAAAATCATCTCCGTTTTCACTGCCGCCAGGGGTGCCCCTTGAGTCCATTGCTATTCTCATTACTATGGAACCCCTAGCTATTAGTATCAGAAGCCATCCTACCGTTACTATGGAACCCCTAGCTATTAGTATCAGAAGCCATCCTGCCATTACTATGGAACTCCTAGCTATTAGTATCAGAAGCCATCCTACCATTACTATGGAACCCCTAGCTATTAGTATCAGAAGCCATCCTACCATTACTATGGAACCCCTAGCTATTAGTATCAGAAGCCATCCTACCATTACTATGGAACCCCTAGCTATTAGTATCAGAAGCCATCCTACCATTACTATGGAACCCCTAGCTATTAGTATCAGAAGCCATCCTACCATTACTATGGAACCCCTAGCTATTAGTATCAGAAGCCATCCTACCGTTACTATGGAACCCCTAGCTATTTAGTATCAGAAGCCATCCTACATTACTATGGAACCCCTAGCTATTAGTATCAGAAGCCATCCTACCATTACTATGGAACCCCTAGCTATTAGTATCAGAAGCCATCCTACCATTACTATGGAACCCTAGCTATTAGTATCAGAAGCCATCCTGACCATTACTATGGAACCCCTAGCTATTAGTATCAGAAGCCATCCTACCATTACTATGGAACCCCTAGCTATTAGTATCAGAAGCCATCCTACCATTACTATGGAACCCCTAGCTATTAGTATCAGAAGCCATCCTACCATTACTATGGAACCCCTAGCTATTAGTATCAGAAGCCATCCTACCATTACTATGGAACCCCTAGCTATTAGTATCAGAAGCCATCCTACCATTACTATGGAACCCCTAGCTATTAGTATCAGAAGCCATCCTACCATTACTATGGAACCCCTAGCTATTAGTATCAGAAGCCATCCTACCATTACTATGGAACCCCTAGCTATTAGTATCAGAAGCCATCCTACCATTACTATGGAACCCGCTAGCTATTAGTATCAGAATCCATCCTACCATTACTATGGAACCCCTAGCTATTAGTATCAAAAGCCATCCTACCATTACTATGGAACCCCTAGCTATTAGTATCAGAAGCCATCCTACCATTACTATGGAACCCCTAGCTATTAGTATCAGAAGCCTCTCTACCGTTACTATGGAACCCCTAGCTATTAGTATCAGAAGCCATCCTACCATTACTATGGAACCCCTAGCTATTAGTATCAGAAGCCATCCTACCATTACTATGGAATCCCTAGCTATTAGTATCAGAAGCCATCCTACCATTACTATGGAACCCCTAGCTATTAGTATCAGAAGCCATCCTACCGTTACTATGGAAACCCCTAGCTATTAGTACCAGAAGCCATCCTACCATTACTATGGAACCCCTAGCTATTAGTACCAGAAGCCATCCTACCATTACTATGGAACCCCTAGCTATTAGTACCAGAAGCCATCTACCATTACTATGGAACCCCTAGCTATTAGTATCAGAAGCCATCCTACCATTATATGGAACCCCTAGCTATTAGTATCAGAAGCCATCCTACCGTTACTATGGAACCCCTAGCTATTAGTATCAGAAGCCATCCATACCATTACTATGGAACCCCTAGCTATTAGTATCAGAAGCCATCCTACCGTTACTATGGAACCCCTGGCTATTAGTATCAGAAGCCATCCTACCATTACTATGGAACCCCTAGCTATTAGTATCAGAAGCCATCCTACCGTTACTATGGAACCCTAGCTATTAGTATCAAGAAGCCATCCTACCATTACTATGGAACCCCTAGCTATTAGTATCAGAAGCCATCCTACCATTACTATGGAACCCCTAGCTATTAGTATCAGAAGCCATCCTACCATTACTATGGAACCCCTAGCTATTAGTATCAGAACCATCCTACTTATATGAACCCCTAGCTATAGTACAGAAGCATCCTACCATTACTATGGAACCCCTAGCTATTAGTATCAGAAGCCATCCTACCATTACTATGGAACCCCTAGCTATTAGTATCAGAAGCCATCCTACATTACTATGGAACCCTAGCTATTAGTATCAGAAGCCATCCTACCTTACTATGGAACCCCTAGCTATTAGTATCAGAAGCCTCCTACCGTTACTATGGAACCCCTAGCTATTAGTATCAGAAGCCATCCTACCTTACTATGGAACCCCTAGCTATTAGTATCAGAAGCCATCCTACCATTACTATGGAACCCCTAGCTATTAGTATCAGAAGCCATCCTACCATTACTATGGAACCCCTAGCTATTAGTATCAGAAGCCATCCTACCATTACTATGGAACCCCTAGCTATTAGTATCAGAAGCCATCCTACCATTACTATGGAACCCCTAGCTATTAGTATCAGAAGCCATCCTACCATTACTATGAGAACCCTAGCTATTAGTATCAGAAGCCATCCTACCATTACTATGGAACCCCTAGCTATTAGTATCAGAAGCATCCTACCATTACTATGGAACCCTAGCTATTAGTATCAGAACCATCTACCATTACTATGAAACCCTAGCTATTAGTATCAGAAGCCATCCTACCATTACTATGGAACCCCTAGCTATTAGTATCAGAAGCCATCCTACCATACTATGGAACCCCTAGCTATTAGTATCAGAAGCCATCCTACCATTACTATGGAACCCCTAGCTATTAGTATCAGAAGCCATCCTACCATTACTATGGAACCCCTAGCTATTAGTATCAGAAGCCATCCTACCATTACTATGGAACCCCTAGCTATTAGTATCAGAAGCCATCCTACCATTACTATGGAACCCCTAGACTATTAGTATCAGAAGCCATCCTACCATACTATGGAACCCCTAGCTATTAGTATCAGAAGCCATCCTACCATTACTATGGAACCCTAGCTATTAGTATCAGAAGCCATCCTACCATTACTATGGAACCCTAGCTATTAGTATCAGAAGCCATCCTACCATTACTATGGAACCCCTAGCTATTAGTATCAGAAGCCATCCTACCATTACTATGGAACCCCTAGCTATTAGTATCAGAAGCCATCCTACCATTACTATGGAACTCCTAGCATTAGTATCAGAAGCCATCCTACCATTACTATGGAACCCCTAGCTATTAGTATCAGAAGCCATCCTACCATTGACTATGGAAACCCTGAGGCAAGTTAGTATCGACGCATCTACGCTTATAGGAACAACCTACTTGTTAGTTATCAACCCGACGAGTCCCTACTATAACCACCATGTTTAGTATCGACTCATCGACATCACTTGGAGATTACTCATCGGCTACACCATAAACTGGATTATAAGAAGATCTGCCATATATGGAACCCTCTTAGGTACTTAAACCAGAGTCCTTACCATACATATGAACCTGTATTAGTATCACAAGCCATCCTAAATATGGAACCATAGCTTTTATGATGTCATCCTCCAATATACCCCTATATTTATATAAAGAATCTACCAGACATGACTAGTTTAGTACGAAGCCAACCATTAGGATCTAGTATGTTGCCTCTATCCTAGCTAGGCCCATGTTGAAGCTCTACTTAAAATGGTAACCCCAGCATTTTATCAAAGCCATCTAACATTACTATGAACCCTAGCTATTATATCAAAGCCATCCACATTATATGGAACCCTAGCTATTAGTATCAGAAGCCATCCGCCCTTTACTTGGAACCCCTGCTATTAGTATCAGAAAACCCTTTCACAATTTCTATGGAACCCTCCTTTTGATCAGAAGCCCCTCCACCATTATATGGAAACCCCCCAGCTATTGTATCAAACCATCTACCATTACATGGAACCCCAGCTTTTATCAAAGCCCTCCTACCGTTTCTATGGAACCCCTAGCATTAGTATCAGAAGCCATCCTCCTTTTTAAAGGAACCCCCACTAAGTTCAGAAGCCATCCTAAATTACTTGGAACCAAGCCTTTTGATAGAACCATCCCCCCTTAAATTTGGGAACCCCCGCTATAGTATCGAAGCCCAACCGTTCTATGGAACCCCTAGCATTTGTACAAAGCCATCCTACCCTTTTTATGGAAACCCTAGCATTAGTATCAGAAGCATCCTGCCATTATATGGAAACCCCCCCGTTTAGTATAAAAGCCATCCTCCGTTTCTTGGAAACCCCCACATTTGTATCAAAGCCATCCACCATTAATGGGAACCCTACTTTAGTATCAGAAGCCCCTCCTACCATTCTATGGGGGAAACCCCAGCTATTTATCAGAAGCCATCCTCCATTACTATGGAACCCCCAGTAAGTATCAGAAACCACCCCCACCGTTTCTATGGGAACCCTAGAATTAGATCAGAAGCCCTCCCCACCGTTACTATGGAACCCCTAGATTATATCAGAAGCCCTCCTACCATACTATGGAACCCCCCACTATTAGTATCAAAGCCACCTACCCTTACTATGGAAAACCCTAGCTATTGATCAAAGCCTCACCATTTCTTGGAACCCCCAGATTAGTCAGAACATCCTACCCCTATGGAAAACCCCAGATTTTGTATCAGAAAACCCTCCACCATTTTCATGGAACCCCTGCTTTGTATCAGAAAACCTCCCACCATTCTTGGAAAACCCCGGTATATTCAGAAGCCATCCACCATTTATGGAAATAGTATTGATCAGAAGCCATCCTACCCTTACATGGAACCCTACCATTAACTATGGATACCCATAGCTATTAGTATCAGAAGCGTCATCCTACCCCTTACTATGGAAACCCCTAGCTATTAGTATCAGAAGCCTCCTTACCGTTACTATGGAACCCCTAGATATTAGCTATCAGAAGCCATTCCCTACCGCTTATGATTATGGGAACCCCCTAGCTTATTAGTATCAGAAGCCATTCCTTACCCATTACTACTGGACACCCCTCAGACTATTAGTATCAGAAGCCATCCTTACCATTACTAATGGAACCCCTTATAGCTTTTAGTATCAGAAGCCATCCTACTCGTTACTATATGGAACCCCTAGGATATTAGTTATCAGAAGCCATCCTACCATTACTATGGAACCCCCTAGCTATTAGTATCAGAAGCCATACTACCATACTATTGGAACCCCTAGCTATTAGTATCAGAAGCCATCCTACCATTACTATGGAACCCCTAGCTATTAGTATCAGAAGCCATCCTACCATTGCTATGGAACCCCTAGCTATTAGTATCAGAAGCCATCCTACCATTGCTCTGCTAAACATGGGCAAGGTTGATCACCGCATCTCGCTCTATGCGGATGACAACATCTTGTTAGTTTCACGCCCTGAAGAGTCACTTCCACCACTGTTGGAGCTGTTGGAGCTCATCGAATCACTTGGAGAACTCTCTGGCTACACCATAAACTGGGATAAAAGTGAATTCATGCCTCTTAATGGTGACTTAAACCCAGAGTTCCTTAAACATATACCTTTTAAAATCACAAGAGACTAAATTAAATATTTAGGTGTTGTCATCCCCAAATACCCTAAATTGATTTATAAATTGAACTACCTCGACATGATAGAGAAGCTGAAGCGCAACATTGAGATCTGGAGAGTGTTGCCTCTATCTATGATAGGCCATGTTAACGCTATTAAAATGGTTACACTCCCCCAGATTCCTTTATCTCTTTCAGAATCTGCCTATATTTTTAACTAAAGCTTTTTTTTAATTCTTGGATTCTATTATCTTGCCTTTTGTGTGGGGATACAAAGTGGGGACACCGTATCTAAAAAAAAACATAGAATCAAGCCAAAGAATTAGGTAGGCTGAGCCTGCTGCATTTCCCAGCATTATTATTGGTCAGCTAGACGCTAGAGAACTGGTTGATTGGCAGGGTGAATACCCTGGCGTGGGAGATCCTTCCACCCCTTCATGGCTCGCTATTGAACAAGATACACACAACACCTCTCTTCCAGCACTTCTCTTTTCATCAACTAAATCCCCCACACGTATTACTGGCAATAACCTTATGCAAAAAAATGCATTAAAAATGTGGTATCAAATAAGGAAAACGTTCGGTCCTGTCATCCTATTTGCCATAACCATCATTTCCCCCCTCACTAACTGACAATACTTTTCTATTCTGGAAGAGAAAGGGCATTCCTACTACTGCAGACCTCTACATCAATAATACTTTTGCCACATTCGCACAGTTGAGGGAAGTGTACAATCTCCCCGCATCTAACTTCTTTCAATATTTTCAGATAAGAAATTAAGTTCGCTTAAATATACCACATGTTGAGGCAATTACACCTGCCCACGAACTGTATATTTCCATGAACCTCGTCCCCTGACTCCAAGAGTTTGATCTCCAGATTTGTAGATCACTGTACAGCGTAGAGGGAGACAGATCAGAGGACAAAGACGCAGGTACCTCCGGATCCGATCTTGAAACTGAAGCCCCCAGGGAAGAAGGCGCCGGAACCTCTGGATCCAGGGCGGCGAAACTGATCTGGTCTGTGTCCGGTCCGGGTTTAACAAGGAGGCCTCCGTTGCCAGAGGATGCTGTTTTCTACTTCAACACGAGTGACATATCTCCATGGCTGGTTGGTAGGGTCGAGAACAGGAACATCCCCCAAGTCATCCAGGAGCATCCTAATAGCTCCATTCTCCAGGGAAGGGGAGGCCCCTTCGGGGAGGGATCCCTGCAGAGTACCGGCCAGTCGGCTGTGGAGAACCGACACGGCGGCGACACTTCCACCAGGCCAGAGCAGCGTCCGGCTACTGGGGTAGAAGAGAAAGAAAAGGTAGGCGGGCGTGGATGCCCCAGTAGCTTGTGTAGGTTCGCTACTTATTTGCTGAGAATAGCCACTTTGCCCCTGTAGTCCTCTGCAAGCAAACAGTTGCTACATTGAAAGTCTGGGTGGTCCACATTGTCCCGGAATAAAGCAAAATAAACCCAGCTCCTGCAGGGTTGAACACGTCCTCCATTTGAGACTGCTGGCTAGCTAGGCTAGCTGGGCTTCAGTGTCTCTCTCCTTACATGAATTCTCAACTAAGTGAACAGAAAGAGATCAGACACACAAATCATCTCACAGCGGTGAGCAGGAAAGCAGTGTCTTTGCAGGTACTGTTGGTAGCAGCATCGGCTAACGTTGGTAGCTAAACAACACAGTTCCAACGTACTGTTGGTAGCAGCATCGGCTAACGTTGGTAGCTAAACAACACAGTTCCAACGTACTGTTGGTAGCAGCATCGGCTAACGTTGGTAGCTAAACAACACAGTTCCAACGTACTGTTGGTAGCAGCATCGGCTAACGTTGGTAGCTAAACCAACACAGTTCCAAACGTACTGTTGTGGTAGCAGCATCGGCTAACGTTGGTAGCTATAACAACACAGTTCCAATGTACTGTTGGTAGCAGCATCGGCTAACGTTGGTAGCTAAACAACACAGTTCCAACGTACTGTTGGTAGCAGCATCGGCTAACGTTGGTAGCTAAACAACACAGTTCCAACGTACTGTTGGTAGCAGCATCGGCTAACGTTGGTAGCTAAACAACACAGTTCCAACGTACTGTTGGTAGCAGCATCGGCTAACGTTGGTAGCTAAACAACACAGTTTCCAACGTACTGTTGGTAGCAGCATCGGCTAACGTTGGTAGCTAAAACAACACAGTTCCAACGTACTGTTGGTAGCAGCATCGGCTAACGTTGGTAGCTATACAACACAGTTCCAACGTACTGTTGGTAGCAGCATCGGCTAACGTTGGTAGCTAAACAACACAGTTCCAACGTACTGTTGGTAGCAGCATCGGCTAACGTTGGTAGCTATACAACACAGTTCCAACGTACTGTTGGTAGCAGCATCGGCTAACGTTGGTAGCTATACAAACACAGTTCCAACGTACTGGTTGGTAGCAGCATCGGCTAACGTTGGTAGCTAAACAACACAGTTCCAACGTACTGTTGGTAGCAGCATCGGCTAACGTTGGTAGCTATACAACACAGTTCCAACGTACTGTTGGTAGCAGCATCGGCTAACGTTGGTAGCTAAACAACACAGTTCCAACGTACTGTTGGTAGCAGCATCGGCTAACGTTGGTAGCTAAACAACACAGTTTCCAACGTACTGTTGGTAGCAGCATCGGCTACGTTGGTAGCTAAACAACACAGTTCCAACGTACTGTTGGTAGCAGCATCGGCTAACGTTGGTAGCTAAACAACACAGTTCCAACGTACTGTTGGTAGCAGCATCGGCTAACGTTGGTAGCTATACAACACAGTTCCAACGTACTGTTGGTAGCACAGCATCGGCTAACGTTGGTAGCTAAACAACACAGTTCCAACGTACTGTTGGTAGCAGCATCGGCTAACGTTGGTAGCTAAACAACACAGTTCCAAACGTACTGTTGGTAGCAGCATCGGCTAACGTTGGTAGCTAAACAACACAGTTCCAACGTACTGTTGGTAGCAGCATCGGCTAACGTTGGTAGCTAAACAACACAGTTCCAATGTACTGTTGGTAGCAGCATCGGCTAACGTTGGTAGCTATACAACACAGTTCCAATGTACTGTTGGTAGCAGCATCGGCTAACGTTGGTAGCTATAACAACACAGTTCCAACGTACTGTTGGTAGCAGCATCGGCTAACGTTGGTAGCTATACAACACAGTTCCAACGTACTGTTGGTAGCAGCATCGGCTAACGTTGGTAGCTATACAACACAGTTCCAATCGTACTGTTGGTAGCAGCATCGGCTAACGTTGGTAGCTAAACAACGCAGTTCCAGCCAGGTCAGGTTGCAGGAAAATAGCAGCAAGGAATACAGCCACAATTAGCGTGGGACACCTCTGCGGTCCCAGCCAAAAGCGCTAACTGGGTCGCGGGCTGTGTTCAAGCTGTTCTTGGAAAATCTTGCTAGTTTGATACTGATAGCTACCAGCTAGGCTAGTAGCTAGCTTCGGCAAACAACTTCTGACTTTTTGTTCTGGCAGGATCCCGGGACAGATAGGTGCGGTCACAGCAACTGAGGCTAACCTCGTGCGGGATCCAAAAGCAAAAAGTATATCAATCAAACGAGGAAACAAGGAAGGAAACACTGTCACAGCTTTACAAAAACAATAAACCGAGGTCTCTCGTTCAGCATTCAACATACGTCGCGCTCTGATGACGTGCTGTAGGCCTACCAAATGGTTGAGTAGTGAGGGTTTGGGGTGTAGTAGGGGTGTAGTAGTGAGGGTGTTGGGTGTAGTAGGGGTGTAGTAGTGAGGGTGTTGGGGTGTAGTAGTGAGGGTGTTGGGTTGTACTCTGGGTGTAGTAGTGAGGGTGTTGGGGTGTAGTAGTGAGGGTGTTGGGGTGTAGTCTGGGTGTAGTAGTGAGGTGTGGGGGTGTAGTGTGAGGGGTTAGTGGGGTTGTGATGTCATGGGTGTAGTAGTGAGGGTGTTGGGGGTGTAGTAGTGGGTTGTAGGAGGTGGTGTTGGGGTGTAGTATAGGGTGTGGGTGGTGTTGGGGTTTGGGAGTGTGTGTAGTAGTGAGGGTGTGGGGGTTGTGGGTGTAGTAGTGGGGTGTTGGGGTGTAGTGGGGTGTAGTGAGGTGTGGGGTGTTGTGTGGTGAGTAGTGGGGTGTGTTGGTGTAGTAGTAGGGTGTGGGGGTAGTATGGGTTAGGGTTGTAGTTGAGTGTGTTGGGGTTCGTTAGGGTGTCAGTGGGGTGTCGATTGGGTGTATAGTGGGTTGTTGGGGTTAGTAGTGCCGTTTTTTTGGGTGTAGTAGTGAGGGTGTTGGGGTGTAGTAAGGGTGTAGTAGTGAGGGTGTAGTAGGGGTGTAGTAATGGTGTAGCAGGGGGGCTATAGTAGACTCACTCCTTGGTCTCGCTGGCTTCTTTCTGCATGATTTCCAGGATCATACGGCAGGCAGAGGAGCAGCCCTCAGGGGTGGAGTGGATGGTGATGGGCTTCTCTGCTGCTCCCGCATTCTCCTTCCGATGGATGTCCACCCTGATGGAGAGAGACAGAGACAGACAGAAGGTCACTGAAAGGTTGAGACTGCATACGTAATCATATTTAAGTTTGGGGTCAGTGCCATGTTAATTCAGTAATTTAATTCCTGAATTGACTTAACTGAAATGTAATTAACCCCATACTTCATACTCGATTTTGACCAACAAAGAAGGAAAACAAATGTGTCAATAAAGCAGATAGAATAATTCTGCTACAACGATGCCCACATACTTGGACTGTGTCTGTTTGGTGACGTTCTTGATGGTGAGACCCTCCTTGCCGATGATGGCTCCTACGAACTGTGTGGGGACCAGCATGCGGAGGGGGAAGTCATGCTGTTTGTGTCGGGGCCCTCCGAAGCCCCTAGAGGGCCCTGGCTGGGGCCCGTCCTGGTCCCTGGACGACCGACCCCCCCGACGCATCCGTGGGGCCTGTAGGGGCGGAGCTGCATCCATATCCAGGATGTACGACACCCTGATGGAGTAGCCCTCAAACTGGTGACCTGTCAACTTCTCTATGGCTCTGAGAGGGGAGAGAACAGAAGAGTCAACGTCTCTATGGCTCTGTGAGGGGAGAGAACAGAAGAGTCAACTTCTCTACGGCTCTGTGAGAGAACAGAAGAGTCAACTTCTCTACGGCTCTGTGAGAGAACAGAAGAGTCAACTTCTCTACGGCTCTGTGAGAGAACAGAAGAGTCAACTTCTCTACGGCTCTGTGAGAGAACAGAAGAGTCAACTTCTCTACGGCTCTGTGAGAGAACAGAAGAGTCAACTTCTCTACGGCTCTGTGAGAGAACAGAAGAGTCAACTTCTCTACGGCTCTGTGAGAGAACAGAAGAGTCAACTTCTCTACGGCTCTGTGAGAGAACAGAAGAGTCAACTTCTCTACGGCTCTGAGGGGAGAGGAGTTAGAGTTAACGAGAGGGAGAGGGTAAGGGTTAGGCGACACCCTGAAGGAGTAGTCCTCAAACTGATGACCGTTGAATTCTCTATAGCTCTGAGGAGGGAAAAAAGCTTTACCTCTCTGATACCTTTCTAACCCTAACCCTAACCCTAACCCTAACCCCCAACCCCCAACCCCCAACCCTAACCCCCAACCCCCAACCCTAACCCTAACCCCCAACCCCCAACCCTAACCCTAACCCCCAACCCTAACCCCCAACCCCCAACCCTAACCCTAACCCTAACCCTAACCCTAACCCTAACCTAACCCTATGAGGGGATAATTAGTCTAATGCTCCTAACCCTAAACCCTAACCTTCTGCCATACACCTAACCCTAACTCTATGAGGGGATAATTAGTCTAATGCTCCTAACCCTAACCCTAACCCTAACCCTAACCCTAACCTTCTGCCATACACCTAACCCTAACCCTATGAGGGGATAATTAGTCTAATGTTTCTAACCCTAACCCTAACCCTATGAGGGGATAATTAGTCTAATGTTTCTAACCCTAACCCTAACCCTAACCCTATGAGGGGATAATTAGTCTAATGTTTCTAACCCTAACCCTAACCCTAACCCTATGAGGGGATAATTAGTCTAATGTTTCTAACCCTAACCCTAACCCTAACCCTATGAGGGGATAATTAGTCTAATGTTTCTAACCCTAACCCTAACCCTATGAGGGGATAATTAGTCTAATGTTTCTAACCCTAACCCTAACCCTAACTCTATGAGGGGATAATTAGTCTAATGCTCCTAACCCTAACCCTAACCCTAACCCTAACCCTAACCTTCTGCCATACACCTAACCCTAACCCTATGAGGGGATAATTAGTCTAATGTTTCTAACCCTAACCCTAACCCTATGAGGGGATAATTAGTCTAATGTTTCTAACCCTAACCCTAACCCTAACTCTATGAGGGGATAATTAGTCTAATGTTTCTAACCCTAACCCTAACCCTAACCCTATGAGGGGATAATTAGTCTAATGTTTCTAACCCTAACCCTAACCCTAACTCTATGAGGGGATAATTAGTCTAATGCTCCTAACCCTAACCCTAACCCTAACCCTATGAGGGGATAATTAGTCTAATGTTTCTAACCCTAACCCTAACCCTAACCCTATGAGGGGATAATTAGTCTAATGTTTCTAACCCTAACCCTAACCCTAACCCTATGAGGGGATAATTAGTCTAATGTTTCTAACCCTAACCCTAACCCTATGAGGGGATAATTAGTCTAATGTTTCTGCCATACTGATAGTGACATCATTTAAACACAGTAATAGCACCTCTAATTAGTCTAATGTTTCTGCCATACTGATAGTGACATCATTTAAACACAGTAATTACTCTACTTACACTTTAGCCTCCTCCTTGGTTGTGTATGTGACATTCACCACCACTGTTTCTGTGTCAGTATTAACTGTGGATAGAGAACCAGAGAGAGAGGAGAGAAAGAGAGGTTCTGTCATTTACATGTTGCATCATAGTGTGTCTGTCTCTGCTGTACTGTAGATGAGATCTGGAGGACCACTGCTGTAGGATAGATCTGGAGGACCACTGCTGTAGGATAGATCTGGAGGACCACTGCTGTAGGATAGATCTGGAGGACCACTGCTGTAGGATAGATCTGGAGGACCACTGCTGTAGATTAGATCTGGAGGACCACTGCTGTAGGATAGATCTGGAGGACCACTGCTGTAGATTAGATCTGGAGGACCACTGCTGTAGGATAGATCTGGAGGACCACTGCTGTAGGTGAGATCTGGAGGACCACTGCTGTAGGTGAGATCTGGAGGACCACTGCTGTAGGTGAGATCTGGAGTACCACTGCTGTAGGATAGATCTGGAGGACCACTGCTGTAGGATAGATCTGGAGGACCACTGCTGTAGGATAGATCTGGAGGACCACTGCTGTAGGATAGATCTGGAGGACCACTGCTGTAGGATAGATCTGGAGGACCACTGCGTGTAGGATTAGATCTGGAGGAACCATCTGCTGTAGGATAGATCTGGAGAGGACCACTGCTGTAGGATAGATCTGGAGGACCACTGCTGTAGGATCGATCTGGAGGACCCACTGCTGTAGGGATAGATCTGGGGGACCACTGCTGTAGGATATATCTGAGAGGACCACTGCTGTAGGATAGATCTGGAGGACCACTGCTGTAGGATAGATCTGGAGGACCAACTGCTTGGTAGGATGAGATCTGGAGGACCACTGCTGAAAGATTGAGATCTGGTAGGACCACTGCTGTAGGATAGATCTGGAGGACCCACTGCTGTAGGTAGAATCGGAGGACCCACTGCTGTAGGTGAGATCTGGAGGACCACTGCTGTAGATGAGATGCTGGAGGACCCACTCTGTAGGTTAGATCTGGAGGAAATGGGGGGCCTGGGATAGATTGGGGCAGTGTGGTTTGATTGGGGACCACCTTTTGGAAAATTGGAGGCACTGCTAGGTTAGATTTTGGGGGACCCCTGTGAGAAGATTGGAGGACCATGTGTGGTAGATTGGAGGGCCATGCTTAGGTTAGATTGGGGACCCCGCGGGTAGTTTTTGGGGGGCCACTGTGTAGTAGATTGGAGGGCCACTGTGGAAGATTGGGGACCAGCTGTAGGGTAGATTGGAGGACCCTGCTGTAGATAGTCGGAGGACCACCTGGATAGATTGGAGGACCACCCTGGGGGGGGGGACATTGCGAGGTTTTTGGGGACCACCCCGTAGGTGAGATTGGGGACCATTTTTAGGGGGGATTGGGGGCCCCGGGAGGTGTCCTTAGGCCCCTTTTAAAGCCCTGTCTCCTCCAGTCCATCTCCTTAAAGCCCCCTCCTCCAGTCCATCTCCTTAAAAGCCCTCCCTCCTCCAGTCCATCTCCTTAAAGCCCTCCCTCCTCCCACCTTAAACCCCCCCCCCCTCCTTTCCCTTAAACCCGTCTCCCCAGCCTCCTAATTTTTCCTCCAGCCATCTTAAACCCTGTTCTCCCCATCTCCCTTAAGCCTCCCCCCCCCCTCCCCTCCTTAAAACCTCCTCTTTTCCCCCCCCTTAAACCCTTTCTCCCGCCCCCCCCCCTTCCATCCCTCCAAATTTTTCCCCCCGTCCATTCCTTAAACCCTTTCTCCCCATCCCCTTAAACCCCTTTTTTTTTAAATCCATCTCTTAAACCCCCTCCTCCCCATTCCTTAAAGCCTTTCCCTCCATATTCCTTAAAGCCCTGTCCCTCCCTCTCCCTTAAACCCCCCCCTCCCCTTTTTTTAAAACCTCCCCCCTCCAGTATCTCCTTAAACCCCCCCCCCTCCTTCCAAACCCCCCCCTCCCTCCCTTAAAGCCCCCCTCAGTCCATCTCCTTTTCACCCTTTTTTCCCCACCCCTTTCCCCCCCCCTCCTCCCTTTATTTCCCCAAAGCCTGTCTCCCCCAGTCCTCCCTTTTTAAAGCCCTTTCCCCCCCCCTTTTTCCTCCCCCCCCCTTTTTTTTTTAAAACCCCTTTCCTCCAGTCCACCCCTTAAAAAAGGTCTCCTCAAGTCCACCCCTTTAAAACCCGTTACTCCCGTCCACTCCTTAAAAACTCGTCTCCTCCAGTCCCCCCCCTTAAAACCTTTTCCCCCCAAAATTTTTAAACCCTCCCCCCCTTTTCCCCCTTTTAAAACCCTGTCTCTCCAGCATCCCCTTAAAACCCCCCCCCGATCTCCTTAAAGCCCCCCCTCCTCCGTCCAAATTTCCTTAAAAACCTCCCCCCCCCAGGTCCACCCCTTTTTGGCCCTCCACCCCCTTAAACCCGTCTCCCCAGTCCACCCCCAAAAAATTTCTCCTTCCTCCTTTTAAAAAAAACCTTTTGTCCATTCCTTAAAGCCCTGCCCCTTAGCCATTCCTTTAAAACCCCCCCCCCCCATTCCTTCCCCCCCCCCCCAATTTCCTTTTTCCCCCTCCATTTCCTTTTCCCCCCTCAGTCCACCCCAAAAACCCCCCTTCCAGTCCAATCTAAAGCCCCCCCCTTCGTCCATCCCTAAACCCTTTCCCTCCAGTCCCTTTTTTAAACCCCCCCCCTTTCCCGTTCCCCCCAAACCCCTTCCCCCAGTCCCTCCCAAAAACCGGTCTCCTTTTAAACCATCCCCTTAAACCCTTTTAATCCAGTCCATTCCTTAAAGCCCTTCTTCCGCCCCCCCTAAAGCCCTGTCTCCCACCCTCCTTAAAGCCCTCCCCTCCAGCATCTCCTTTTTTAAAAAACCCCCCTTCCCTTCCCTTTTTTCCCCCTCCTTAAAACCCCCCCTCTCCAGTCCATCCCTTTAAAACCTTTCCCCCCCCAGTCCATCCCCTTAAACCCTTTCTCCCCGTCCATCCCTTAAACCCCGTCTCCTCCCTCCACCCCCTTTAAACCCCGTCCCTAAATCCATCTCTTAAAACCCTGTCTCCTCTAGTCCATCTCCTTAAAACCCGGTTCCCCCTTTCCTTCCCCCCCCCCCCCCATTTGCCCTCCCCCCTCCCTATCTCCTTAAACCCCCTTTTTCCATCCATTTCCCTTAAACCCTCCCTAGTCCACTCCTTTTAAACCCCCTCCTCCAGCCAACTCCAAAAACCCTCCCCCTCCCTCAATTTTTTTCTCTCCCGTCCATCTCCTTAAATCCCTTCCCCATTTTTAAACCCTGTCCCTTTCCCGTCCCTCCCCTTAAACCCTGTCTCCCCCAGTCATCCTTAAACCTTCTTTTCAGCCATTTTTAAAGCCCCCCCCCTCCATCTCCTTAAACCCTTTCCCCCAGTCCATTCCTTAAACCCCCTCCCCAGTCCTCCCTTTTAAAGCCCTCCCTCCTCCAGTCCAACTCCTTAAAACCCTCCTTTTTTCCCCAAAATTTTCTCCCCATCCTTCCTTAAAACCTTTCTCCTAGTCCCCTTCTTAAAAACCTGTTCCTTAGCCATCCCTTAAAGCCCCCCTCAGTCCATCCCTTAAAGCCCTTTCCCCAGTCCCCTCCTAAAACCCCCCCTCGTCATCTCCTTAAAACCCCTTCCTCCAGCCATTCCTTTAAACCCCTTCCTCCGTCCATTCCCTTAAACCCCCCTCCCCCATCCAAATCCTTAAAACCTCCCCTCCCGTCCTCTCTAAACCCTTCTCCTCCAGTCCCTTTCCCAAACCCCCCCTCTTTTTCCCCCCCCCTCCCCTCATCCCTTAAAGTGTCTCCCAAGCCACCCCTTAAACCCGGGGTTCTCCAGTCCATCTCCCTTTAAAACCTTTCCTCCTCCCCCCCCAAAGCCTTCCTCCAGTCCATTCCCCCTTAAAAACCCCCCTCCCTTCCCTTCCTTAAAGCCCCAAACCCCTCCATCCCCTTAAAGCCCCCTCCCCAGCCATTTTTAAAAACCCCCTCCCCCAGAAAATTCTTAAAACCCCCCTTAGTCCACCCCTTAAAGCCCCTTTTCCCCATCTCCTTAAATCCTGTTCCCCCCCCACCCCTTAAAATTTTTAGTCATCCCTTAAAAACCCTTTCCCCTAAATTCCCTTTAAACCCCCTCCCACTTTTAAACCTCCCCCCTTTTAAATATTCCAGTCATTTTTAAAAATTTTTATTTAAAAAATTTTTACCCTTCTTAAAAAAATTTAAATTTAAAAATTTAAAAAATTTTAAATTTCTCCACCCCCCCCCCCCCCCCCTTTTTTTCCCCCCCGCCCCTTGGCCCCTTTCCTCCCCCTTTTTTTTTATCCCCCTTTAAAACTTTAATTTTTTTTAAACCCTTTCCCCCCCCGTCCCTTTTTAAAAACCCCTTTTCCCCCAGTCCCCCTCTTAAAGCCCCCCCTCCTCCATCCCAACCCTTAACCCTCCCCCCCTTAAAACCCTCCCCTTAAAAACCCTCCCCCCATCCACTCCTTAAAACCCCTTTCCCCAGCCATCCCTTAAATCCCGTTCCTCCAGCATCTCTTTAAAACCCCCCCTTTTTCCCCCCTTTTTAAACCCTTCCCCCCCCTTTAAATTTTCTTCCCCTTTTTAAAAACCCTTTCCCAGTCAACTTTAAAACCCCTTTTTCCCCTTCCCCCCCTTTCCCCGTTCCCCTTAAAAAACCCCCCCCCCTTTTAAAGCCCCCCCTCCTCCAGCCATTTCCCCCCGGTTTTCCCCCCCACCTTCCCCCCTTTTCTTCCCTTTTCCTCCCTCCCCTTTTAAGCCGTCTCCCCAGTCCATCTTTAAACCCTGTCTCCTTAGTCCCTCCCAAACCCGTCCCTTTTTCCCCCCCCCTAAAACCCTGTCCCTCCAGTCCATCTCCTTAAAGCCCCTTTTCCCCCCCCCCCCCCCCTCAAACCCTTTTTTACCTTTTCCCCTTAAACCCCCCCTTCCCTCTTCCCCCCAAACCCAACCCCCCCTCCATCCCCTTAAAGCCCTTTTCCCAGTCCCCTCCTTAAACCCGCCCTCATCCCCCCTTAAAACCCCCCCCTTCCCCTCCCCCTCCTTTTTAAAACCCCCCCTCCTCCAGTCCTCCCCTTTAAAACCTGTTCCTCAGTAAACCCCTTTAAACCCCCCCTCCAGTCCTCCCCCCTTTAAACCCTTTCCCCCCAGCCATCTCCCTTAAAGCCCCCCCCCTCCCGCCATTTTTAAAGCCCTTCCCTTTCCCCCAAAGCCCTCCCTTCCCGTACCCTTAAACCCCCCTCCTCCAGTCCTCCTTAAACCCTCCCCCCTCCAGCCATTCCCCAAAGCCCTTCCTCCCGTCCTCCCCTTAAAACCCTTTCCCCCCTCCAAATTTTCCCCAAAGCCCCCCCTCCCCAGTCCCCTTAAAGCCCTGTTCCTCCAGTCCCTTTTTTAAAGCCCTCCCTCCCCAGTCTCCAAAACCCCCCTTTTCCCCCAGTCCATCCCTTAAACCCTTTTCCCCCCTCCTTTCCCTTTTAAAAACCCCCTCCTCCAGTCCAAACTCCTTTTAAAACCCCCCCTTTCCCCAAATCCATCCCTTAAAGCCCTCCCCCCTCCCCCATCTCTTAAAACCCCCCCCCCCCTCCCCCATCCTTTTAAAGCCCCCCCCCCCCCCTCCTTAAAGCCCCCTCCCCATCCTATTTTGCCCCCCTTCCTCCCCCTTTTTAAAACCCTCTCTCCACCTTTTCCCCCCAAACCCCTCCTCAGTCCATTCCTTAAACCCCCTCCCCCATCCCCAAACCCCCCCTCCTCCAGTCCATCCCTTAAACCCCCTCCCCACCTTCCAAAGCCCGGGCCCCTCCTTCCTAAAGCCCCCCTCCCCTCCCCCTTTAAAGCCTCCCCCCCCAGTCCCCCCTCCTTTAAAACCGTCTCCTCCAGTCCCTTCCTTAAAGCCCTCCTCCTCCAGTCCCCTTTTTTAAACCCCCCCCCCCCAGTCCATCCCTTGGCCCCCTCCCCAGTCCATCCCTTAAACCCTCCCCCATTTTCCAAAAACCCTCCCCCCTCCAGTCCATTCCCCAAAATTTTCCCCCCATCTTAAATCCCCCCCAATTTTCCCCCCCCCTCCAGTCCATCCCTTAAAACCCCCTCTCCAGTCCATCTCCCTTAAAACCCCCCTCCAGTCCATTCCTTAAACCCCCTCCCCCAGTCCCTCTCCAAACCCCTTTCCTCCAGCCCTTCCCCTTAAAACCCCCCCTCCCGTCCAAACTCTTAAGGCCCCCCCCCTCCCTTCTCCTAAAACCCTTCCTCCAGCCCTCTCCTTAAAACCCCCCCCCCCAGTTTCCTTAACCCTGTCCCCCGTCCCCTCCTAAGCCTCCCTCCTCCCGCCATTTCCCTTTAAACCCCCTCCCCCGTCCCTCCCCTTAAACCTGTTCTCGTCCATTCCCTTAAAGCCCCTCCAGCCATTCCTTTAAACCCTTCCCTTCCCCCTCCTTTAAACCCCCCCTCCTCCCAAACCCCTCCTTAAACCCCCCCCCAGCCTCTCTTAAACCCTTCCCCCCCCAGTCCATCCCTAAAGGCCCCCCCCCAGCCTTTCCCTTTAAAACCCCCTTTTCCATCCTTTTCCCCCCCCCCAGTCCTTTTAAAAAACCTCCCCCAGTCCCCTTTAAAACCCCCCCCCAGTCCACCCTTAAGCCCTCCCTCCAGCCTCCCCTTAAAGCCCCCCCCCAGTCCCTTTTTTAAACCCGTTCCCAAATAAAACTTAAAGCCCTCCCTCCCCACCCTTTTCCCTTTAAAACCCCCCCTCCCCAGTCATAAATTTTAAACCCGTTCCCCCCCTTTTTTTAAAAACCCTTTTTATCCCCTTAAAGCCCTCCCTCCCAATCCCTAAACCCTTCCCTCCAGTCTCCCTAAAGCCCCTTTTCCCCCATCCTTTAAAGCCCCCCCCTCCTCCCGTCCATCTCCCTTAAAAAAACCCCCCCTCCCCAGTCCATCCCCCTTAAAACCCCTGTCCCCTTTCCTCCCCTTTAAAAGCCCCCCTCCCCCATCCATCCCCTTTAAAAAAGCCCTGACCTCCTCCAGTCCATCCCCTTAAAGCCCTCCCTCCTCCGTCCATCCCCTTTAAAAAGGCCCTGCCCTCCCCCACCACCCCCCTTAAAAAGGCCCTCCCCCCCCCATCCATCCCCTTTAAAAGGGCCCTGTCCTCCCCCCTCTCCTTAAAACCCCCTCCCCCTCCAGCCCCATCTCCTTAAACCCTGATTTCCTCCATCCACCCCCTTTAAAAGCCCCCGCCCTCCTTCCATCCCTTGAAAGCCCTGCCTCCTGCGGTCAGACCATCATATAATTGGCATATACATTACTCTTACTGAATTTCCACGTGTGCGAGGATATTGGAAATGTTATCAAAGCCTATTGGATGATAACTTGTTTTGAACTAGGACAGAGGAATGTATAACTTAGTTTTTCCGACATAACATAGGTACAGCAAATCCCCTTATTGTATGGGTCACTTTTAAATGAGCCTTTAGAGGCCATGCAATTCAGTACTTATCTCGAAAACAAAAGCAATTTAGGTCAAAAGAGTCCATACTAACAAAGGAAATAGAAGGTCTAACAGAACAGATAGATGGCAATAAAAACTGTACCATAGAGGTTCAGAATAAATTAGAGGAAAAACAAAAAGAAATGGAAAAACTTATTCAAGAAAGATCAAGTGTAATATATTATAAAAATAAAGCAAACTGGATGGAATATTGGGAAAAATGCACCAAATTCTTTTTTAATCTTCAACATAGAAATGCTACCATAAATAATTTACTGAAACTGGTTACAAATGATGGAGTCACCCATGATTCACCAAATGATATTTTGAAGGAGGAAGCAAAGTACTTTAAGCATATGTTTTCATTTCAGTCGCCTCCATCTCCTCTAACTGAAGCTAATTGTAGGGATTTTTTTTCTATTGATAACGTAAAATTAACAGCCATACAGAAAGACTCATGTGAAGGTGAAATTACAGAGGAGGAACTTCTGGATGCAATTAAAGACTTTAAGTCCGGGAAAACTCCAGGGTTGGATGGCATACCAGTCGAGGTATACGAAAACTTTTTTGATATACTCAGAAGACCGTTATTAGCATGTTTTAACCACTCCTATGTAAATGGTAGATTATCAGACACTCAAGAAGGTCTGATCTCATTATTACTGAAACAGGATACAAGTGGGAAATATAAAGATCCAGTCCATTAAAAAAATTGGAGGCCCCTTACACTTCAGTGTTGTGATGCAAAAAAACTAGCAAAATGTATAGCGCATAGAATTAAAAAGGTATTGTCGGACATTATTCATTCTAATCAGACAGGTTTTTTACATGGACGATACATTGGAGATAATATAAGGCAAGTACTGGAAACAATAGAACACTATGAAAAATCTGGGAAACCAGGCCTGGTATTCATAGCCGACTTTGAAAAGGCATTTGATAAAGTACGACTGGAGTTTATATATAAATGCCTGGAGAATTTCAATTAAGGAGAATCTCTTATAAAATGGGTTAAAATCATGTGTAGTAACCCTAGGTGTAAAATAGTAAATAATGGCTATTTCTCAGAAAGAGGAGAGAAACAAGGTTGTCCACTATCGGCATATCTATTTATTATGGCCATCGAAATGTTAGCTATTAAAATCAGATCCAACAATAATATCAAGGGATTAGAAATCCTGGGCTTAAAAACAAAGGTACACTGATGATTCATGTTTTCTTTCAAATCCACAACTTGAATCCCTCCACAGCCTCATAGAGGATCTAGATACATGTTCTAACCTCTGGATTACAACCAAATTATGAAAAATATTGGATCACTAAAAAATACAATTTTTACATTACCATGTAGTTTACCAATAAAATGGTCTGATGGTGATGTGGATATACTCGGAATACATATCCCAAATGAAATAAATGATTTCACTCCAATAAATTTTTATAGAAAGTTAGCAAAAATAGATAAGATCTTGCTACTATGGAAAGGTAAATACCTGTCTATTTGTGGAAAAATCACCCTGATTAATTCTTTTGTATTATCCCAGTTTACCTATTTGCTTATGGTCTTGCCTACACCTAGCGAACAGTTTTTTTTAATTAAATGAGAAACAAATATTCAATTTGATTTGGAATGGCAAGCCAGACAAAATTAAACAGGCCTATTTATATAATGAATATGAATTCGGAGGACAGAAATTATTACATATTAAAGCATTAGACCTATCATTAAAAGCTTCAGTCATACAAAAGTTATACTTAAATCCGAACTGGTTCTCTAGCAAATTAGTCAGATTGTCTCACCCAATGTTCAAGAATGGCCTTTTCCCCTTTATTCAGATTACAACCTCTCACTTTCAGTTATTTGAAAAGGAAATCTCCCAAATATTACTATTTCTAAAACAAGCCATAGAAAGTTGGTTGCAATTTCAATTTAATCCTCCAGAAACGACAGAACAAATAATGCAACAAATATTGTGGTTAAACTCAAATATACTAATTGATAAAAAAACATTATTTTTTGAAACAATGTTTTAAAAAGGTATAATCTTTGTAAATGATATCATCGGTAGGACTGGTGGAGTTATGTCGCACATGCAGCTAACAAAAACATATGGAAATGTCTGCTCTACCCAAAATTACAACAAAATAATTGCAGCATTACCGCAAAAATGGAAGAGGAAAGTGGAAGGGGGAAAAAGTAAGGAACTTGTCTGTCTGCCCTGCATTAAAGAACATAATTGGTTAAAGAAAATTGTGATAAATAAAAAAGTATGCCAGTTTCATTTAAGGACCAAAGGTTGACAGCCGTCCCATATAGATTGCAAAATAGTTGGGAAGAGATTTTTCACATACCGATTCCATGGCATAGTGTTTATGAACTGATACGCAAAACGCCGGATTCAAAACTTTAACTCAATTTAAATTATTATACAAAATTCTTGCTACCAATGGAATGTTATTTATATGGGGGATACAATCTTCCCAGCTCTGCAGATTTTGCTGCGAAGAGACAGAATCATTAGATCATTTGTTTTGGTACTGTCCATTTGTAGCTTGTTTTTGGTCACAGGTCCAGGAATGGCTGAAGGATTGCAATATTTACCTGGAGCTATCCCTGCAGATAGCACTACTGGGTGATCTAAAAAGTCATAGTCAATCGATCAATAATATAATATTACTTTAAGCAAAAAAAAAAAAATTATATTTACAATCTGTAGAAACAATGAGAATAGAAGGGTTCAGAACTTTTGTGAAACATCACAGTACAATTGAAAAATATATGGCAAATAGAAATCCAATATGGATGGTGTTAAGAGATAGATGGGAGGTGTTGAATGGAGCTGAAGGATGGGACTAATAACAACTAACAACAACTAATAACAACAAGATAGCTAATGTAAAGCATACTGTTATAGGTTGAGAGCTTTTGTGAAAGAGCACAGTTAGAAAGATATGGCATATAGAAGCAAACCAGATGGACATCATGAAAATGATCGGAGAGGTTGAGGGTAGAGGAAGTTCAGGAGTAAAAACAAACAAAATAGAATGATTGTAAAATTGACTGTGTCCATAAAATGTATATAGTATGTATAAGCTGGAAGTAGAGGTGGTAGAGGTAGTGGTAGAGGTAGAGGTAGTGGTAGTGGTAGAGGTAGTGGTAGAGGTAGTGGTAGAGGTAGAGGTAGAGGTAGAGGTAGTGGTAGTGGTAGAGGTAGTGGTAGAGGTAGTGGTAGATGGTAGTGGTAGAGGTAGAGGTAGTAGGTAGTGGTAAGGTAGGGTAGTGGTAGAGGTAGAGGTAAGTGTAGAGGTAGAGGTAGATGTAGAGGTAGTTGTTACGTGGTAGTGGTTGTAGTTTCGTGTAGAGGTTTGTAGTGGTCGTGGTGTAGTGTGGTCGTGGTGTGTGTTGTGGTTCGTGGTGCTTTGTGTCTGTTGTCGTGTCTGGTCGTGGTGTGTCGCGGTGAGTGCGGTGTGGTCGGTCGGTTGGTCGTGGTGTGGTCGGGTCTTTGTGCGTCGGTGTCGGTTCTGTGGTCTTGTCCGGTCTGGTGCGGTCGGGTCGTGGTCTCGGTCAGTGGTCGTCTGGTCGGGTCGTGGTCGTGGTCGGGTCGTGGTCTTTGGTTGCGGTCGTGGTCGTGGTCTGGTCCGTGGTGGGTCGTGTTCGTGGTCGTGCTGGTGTAGGTGTGGTCGTGTCTAGGGTCGCGTGGTCTGGTAGGGTCTAGTGGTATGGTAGGGTTCGGTCCTTGCTGGTATTTGGTGTCGGTAGTGGTAGTGGTAGAGGTAGAGGTAGTGGTAGTGGTAGTGGTAGCGGTAGAGGTAGTGGTAGAGGTAGAGGTAGAGGTAGTGGTAGAGGTAGAAGTAGTAACAAGCGTGATTCATCACTCCAGAGAATGTGTTTCCACTGCTCTAGAGTCCAATGGCGGCGAGCTTTACACCACTCCAGCTTTACACCACTCCAGCTTTACACCACTCCAGCTTTACACCACTCCAGCTTTACACCACTCTAGCTTTACACTACTCCAGCTTTACACTACTCCAGCTTTACACCACTCCAGCTTTACACCACTCCAGCTTTACACCACTCCAGGTGGTTCTGTGAGCTTGTGTGGCCTACCACTTTGCGTCTCTGCCGTTGTTGCTCCTAGATGTTTCCACTTAACAATAACAGCACTTACAGTCGACAGGGGCAGCTCTAGCAGGGCAGAAATTTGACGAACTGACTTGTTGGAAAGCTGGCATCTTATGACGGTGCCACGTTGAAAGTCACTGAGCTCTTCAGTAAGGCCATTCTATTGCCAATGTTTGTCTATGGGATTGCATGGCTGTGTGCTCGATTTTATACACTTGTCAGCAACGGGTGTGGCTGAAATAACCAAATCCACTAATTTGAAGGGGTTTTGTGTATTTTAAAAAGCATATGTATAATATCTGAGAAAAAAAAACAGTTGAAGAGATTGTAATGATATAAGAGATATCATGTATTGTAATGTCTCACCTTGTTCCACGTTTTCTATAGTACCATACTGAGCTAGAAGGCCGTCCAAAACCTGAGGGAAAGACAGAACACAATCAATTACACACACACAGTGTGTTAGTCCTGGGTTACGGCTGAGTTACTGTTAGTCCTGGGTTACGGCTGAGTTACTGTTAGTCCTGGGTTACGGCTGAGTTACTGTTAGTCCTGGGTTACGGCTGAGTTACTGTTAGTCCTGGGTTACGGCTGAGTTACTGTTAGTCCTGGGTTACGGCTGAGTTACTGTTAGTCCTGGGTTACGGCTGAGTTACTGTTAGTCCTGGGTTACGGCTGAGTTACTGTTAGTCCTGGGATACGGCTGAGTTACTGTTAGTCCTGGGTTACGGCTGAGTTACTGTTAGTCCTGGGTTACGGCTGAGTTACTGTTAGTCCTGGGTTACGACTGAGTTACTGTTAGTCCTGGGTTACGGCTGAGTAACTGTTAGTCCTGGGTTACGGCTGAGTTACTGTTAGTCCTGGGTTACGGCCTAGTTACTGTTAGTCCTGGGTTACGGCTGAGTTACTGTTAGTCCTGGGTTACGGCCGAGTTACTGTTAGTCCTGGGTTACGGCTGAGTTTACTGTTAGTCCTGGGTTACGGCTGAGTAACTGTTAGTCCTGGTTACGGCTGAGTTACTGTTAGTCCTGGGTTACGGCTGGGTTACGGCTGGTTACTGTTAGTCCGGGTTTACGGCTGAGTTACTGTTAGTCCTGGGTTACGGCTGAGTTACTGTTAGTCCTGGGTTACGGCTGAGTTACTGTTAGTCCTGGGTTACGGCTGAGTTACTGTTAGTCCTGGGTTACGGCTGAGTTACTGTTAGTCCTGGGTTACGGCTGAGTTATGTTAGTCCTGGGATACGGCTGAGTTACTTTAGTCCTGGGTTACGGCCGAGTTACTGTTAGTCTGGGGTTACGGCCGAGTTACTGTTAGTCCGGGTAACGGCCGAGTTACTGTTATCTGGGTTACGGCCGAGTTACTGTTAGTCCTGGGTTACGGCCTAGTTACTGTTAGTCCTGGGTTACGGCCGAGTTACTGTTAGTCCTGGGTTACGGCCGAGTTACTGTTAGTCCTGGGTTACGGCCGAGTTACTGTTAGTCCTGGGTTACGGCTGAGTTACTGTTAGTCCTGGGTGACTGTCCGTTCTGCTGGGCTGATGTCATGATGTCAGAGAGAGCATAGCTCCCTGCTCCCTGCTGCTATGGCCAGTGTTTTCCACCAGCCAGCCAGGCTCCCCTGAGCTGGGGGGGGTGTTAAGATTTGTACTTGCCCGAACAAGCTCTATTTGTGGTCTCTGGTACATTCTAGATTGTATTTTTAACTATCAGAAAATACAGTGTTGTCAACTAGCACCGGCTGTCGGCTATACAGACGATTACAGTCATTTTCAGCCGGGTACTTTTTCCACTTAAATTAACTTGTCAGAAAAAGGTCTGCCAAGCCCTTTCCAGCTAGAATGAACAATATTCATCTTCTAGTGATCTATTGATAGGACAGGCACCGGTCAGTCACAAACTGAGCAGTGCCTGGGTGTGTGTGCTGTGGTTACAGTCTGGTCCCATCGCTGCAACTCCCCTACGGACTCAGGAGAGGCGAAGGTCGAGAGCCGTGCGTCCTCCGAAACACAACCCTGCCATGCCACACTGCTTCTTGACACACTGCTCGTTTAACCCGGAAGCCAGCCGAACCAATGTGTCGGAGGAAACACCGTACAAGGTACCCCTTCTATACCCCCCCTATACCTACACCATCCAACGGGCTACCGAAGTCAGCGTGCATGCACCCGGCCCACCACATGAGGTGCTAGAGCACGATGGGACATCCCGGCCGGCCAAACCCTCCCTTAACCCGGACGACGTTGGGCCAATTGTGTGTCGTCTCATGGGTCTCACGGTCGCGGCCGGCTGCGACAGCCTGTGACCACTGTGCCACTCGGGAGCATTCAAATTTCTAAACGGTGGGAAAGAGCATGAATTTGCATGTCCCATATCATGTGGTAACGATGAGTCGAAATCCACTTAGCCTATTGTTCTCTGGCACATTCATCTATTTTATTTTGTGTGCAGGGTCCGACATTAACGATGGCCCGCTGGGGCCAGTAAAAACAGTGTAGAGAAAGTGGATCTTGTCAGTTACTGTCCCGAATCCAGTTCAATATTTACCATTGAAGACTACATGCTTAAATGGCATGCCATTTGTATTTGAGCAATATGATTGGCCATTCATTCAAGCACCACCACGCTCCCGCCAATCAACTTCTCGAGCAATTGATGCCTTCACATGGCGGCCTTCAATCTACTAGCTGAGCTTATTTATTTTAGGGAAATTGATTTACAAAAGTAAACCTTCAATAGTGAACATACTATCAATATGCTGGCTACTGTTGATGGTCTGCTAAAAGAAAGCTACAAAAAGACAGCTAGCATTCATCTAGCCTACTGTAGCCATGTTTATCTCTTTGGGAACGTTTGTCTTAAAGGGGCAGCATCCTATTTTCTAATCTTCTCAAAATGACATACTTTAGAAACATAAATGAATGCAATTAATACAATGCAATTCTAAAAATTGAGTAACGACTTGCATTGCTGAATTATATTACACAGCTATTAAGACATATCATAATAACCGAATGTAGCCTTTTTTTTTTTTTACTAAGTCGATGTCCGCAGAAATAACATTAGCATAATAATAAAAAAAAAACATCAGAATCTGTCTGTTTAAACGATATCAGGTTTTTTTACATGAGCTGCATCTCAATCCACTACATCCGCCAATGGCGGCCTTTCACAGGGGGGATGGTGGCAGAGCTACTGCCGTGTTTGTCAGACCACAAGATATCCCCAAAATTGGTCTTCTCACAAAAACATCTGTAGTGTCCAAACGGTTTGACCTACAAACTAATATGACCACTCTATGGAAAGATGAGACTCTCACGAACACAATGGAGTTTCCCATTTTGCTTTACGAGGACTCGTCTGAAGTCGGTACAGCCAATCTGTCAACTTCTGTTTGTAGCGTACGAACAGTTTGGGCTACACACTAATATGACCCCTCTATGGAAAGGTGAGACTCTCACAAACATGTACATGTCAGTTGTCTTGAAAGGAAGTATATATGGAAGTAGTTTAGTGCCCAAAAAAAGGGGTTAAAGCCTCTCGAGTGGCACAGCGGTCTAAGGCAATGGATCGCAGTGCTTGAGGCGTCACTACAGACCCGGGTTCGAGCCCAGGCTGTGTCACAACTGGCCGTGACCGGGAGTCCCATAGGGCGGCGCACAATTGGCCCAGCGTCGTCCGGGTTAGGGGAGGGTTTAGCCGGAGGGGGGGCTTTACTTGGCTCATCCCTGTGACGGACCGGGCGCCTGCAGGCTGACTTCGGTCGCCAGTTGAACGGTGTTTCCTCCGACACATTGGTGCTTCCGGGTTAAGCTGGGTGTTAAGAAGCGACTCGACCTTCGCCTCTCCCGTTGGGGAGTTGCACTAATGAGACAAGATTGCAATTGACTCAGAACAGGGCAGCACGGCTGGCCCTTGGATGTACACAGAGAGCTAACATGAATAATATGCATGTCAATCTCTCCTGGCTCAAAGTGGAGGAGAGATTGACTTCATCACTACTTGTGTTTGTGAGAGGTATTGACATGGTGAATGCACTGAGCTGTCTGTTTAAACTACTAGCACACAGCTCAGACACCCATGCATACCCCACAAGACATGCCACCAGAGGTCTCTTCACAGTCCCCAAGTCCAGAACAGACTATGGGAGGCGCACAGTACTACATAGAGCCATGACTACATGGAACTCTATTCCACATCAGGTAACTCATGCAAGCAGTAGAATCAGATTTAAAAAAACAGATATAAATACACCTTATGGAACAGCGGGGACTGTGAAGCAACACAAACATAGACACATGCACACACACACACGATAACATACGCACTATACACACACGTCCACATGGATTTTGTGTTGTAGATATGTGGTAGTAGAGTAGAGGCCTGATGAATGTATTGTAATGTTTTTAAAATGTATAACTGCCTTAACTTTGCTGGACCCCAGGAAGAGTACCTGCTGCCTTGGGATCCATAATAAATACAAATAGGATATCACATTAAAGGGGTTAAATATGCTTTTTTTTTATCAATACAAAAATGTTCTTACAGTATACAGTGCCTTCGGAAAGTATTCAGACCCCTTGACTTTTTCCACATTTTGTTAAGTTACAACTTAACAAAATAGATTTTTTTAAAGGTCCTCAGCAATCTACACACAATACCCCATAACGACAAAGCGAAAACAGGTTTTTAGAAATATGTGCAAACGTATTGAAAATAAAAACCAGAAATACCTTATTTACATAAGTATTCAGACCCTTTGCTATGAGACTCGAAATTGAGCTCAGGTGCATCCTGTTTCCATTGATCATCCTTGAGATGTTTCTACAACTTGATTGTGAGTCCACCTGTGGTAAATTCTATTGATTGGACATGATTTGGAAAGGCACACACCTGTCTATATAAGGTCCCACAGTTGACAGTGCATGTCAGAGCAAAAACCAAGCCATGAGGTCGAAGGAATTGTCCGTAGAGCTCCGAGACAGGATTGTGTCGAGGCACAGATCTGGGGAAGGGTACCAAAAACGTTCTGCAGCATTGAAGGTCCCCAAGAACACAGTGGCTTCCATCATTCTTAAATGGAAGAAGTTTGGAGCCACCAAGACTCTTCCTAGAGCTGGCCGCCTGGCCAAACTGAGCGCTCAGGACCTCAGACTGGAGCGAAGGTATGCCTTCCAACAGAACAATGCAGGAGTGGCTTTGGGACAAGTCTCTGAATGTCCTTGAGTGGCCCAGCCAGAGCCCGGACTTGAACCCGATCGAACATCTCTGGAGAGACCTGAAAATAGCTATGCAGCAACGCTCCCCATCCAACCTGACAGAGCTTGAGAGGATCTGCAGAGAAGATTGGGAAAAACTCCCCAAATACAGGTGTGCCAAGCTTGTAGCGTCATACCCAAGAAGACCCGAGGCTGTAATCGCTGCCAAAGGTGCTTCAACAAGTACTGAGTAAAGGGTCTGAATACTTACATAAATGTCACCTGTTTTTAATTTTTATAAATTAGCAAAGAATTCTAAAAACCTGTTTTTGCTTTGTCATTATGGGGTATTGTGTGTAGCTTGATGAAGGGGAGAATTTAAATAAAAATACATTTTAGAATAAGGCTGTAACCTACCAAAATGTGGGAAAAGTCAAAGGGTCTGAAAACTTTCCGAAGGCACTTAAAAAAAAAACTATGGGCTAATAGCAGTAAGGCCAAATTCAATGTTTCATCAAATATTTATTTTTATACCTAAAGGGGTCCTAAATTGCAAAATCAAATAGCTAAAGTATCCTTAGTATGACCATCAAACATTTACACTTTTACAGTGTTAGTTTCATCAGCTGTTGTACAATATGATATAAAAACAGGAATTTTGAATGCACTGGGCCTTTAAAGAATCCTGTAAGAGTCTGCTGATTTCCACAGTCTTCAAGCTTCCTTCTAAGAGACATTTTGCGGGAGAGAGCTTGGCAGACTTTTCTAAATAGCGAATTAAAAAGTAGTGGAAAAAGTACCCGCCTGAAAATGAGTCTAATTGGTAGCTGGCGCTAGTGGGCGAACACTGTAGTGGAAAACTGGGTGACTGGGCTTTCTGAGTGGGCAGTGATGCTGACACACCACCACAGGGACACAGACTGTCCTAGCCTTCACCACACCCACAGGGACCAGGGACACAGACTGTCCTAGCCCTCACCACACCACCACAGGGACACAGACTGTCCTAGCCTTCACCACACCACAGGGACACAGACTGTCCTAGCCTTCACCACACCACAGGGACACAGACTGTCCTAGCCCTCACCACACCACCACAGGGACACAGACTGTCCTAGCCTCACACACCACCACAGGGACACAGACTGTCCTAGCCCTCACCACACCACCACAGGGACACAGACTGTCCTAGCCCCTCACCACACCACACAGGGACACAGACTGTCCTAGTCTTCACCACACCACCACAGGGACACAGACTGTCCTAGCCCTCACCACACACCACAGGGACACAGACTGTCCTAGCCCTCACCACAGGGACACAGACTGTCCTAGCCCTCACCACACCACCACAGGGACACATACTGTCCTAGCCCTCACCACACCACCACAGGGACACAGACTTGTCCTAGCCCTCACCACACCACCACAGGGACACAGACTGTCCTAGCCCTCACCACACCACCACAGGGACACAGACTGTCCTAGCCCTCACCACACCACCACAGGGACACAGACTGTCCTAGCCCTCACCACACCACCACAGGGACACAGACTGTCCTAGCCCTCACCACACCACCACAGGGACACAGACTGTCCTAGCCTCACCACACCACCACAGGGACACAGACTGTCCTAGCCCTCACCACACCACCACAGGGACACAGACTGTCCTAGCCCTCACCACACCACCACAGGGACACAGACTGTCCTAGCCCTCACCACACCACCACAGGGACACAGACTGTCCTAGCCCTCACCACACCACCACAGGGACACAGACTGTCCTAGCCCTCACCACACCACCACAGGGACACAGACTGTCCTAGCCCTCACCACACCACCACAGGGACACAGACTGTCCTAGCCCTCACCACACCACCACAGGGACACAGACTGTCCTAGCCCTCACCACACCACCACAGGGACACAGACTGTCCTAGCCCTCACCACACCACCACAGGGACACAGACTGTCCTAGCCCTCACCACACCACCACAGGGACACAGACTGTCCTAGTCTTCACCACACCACCACAGGGACACAGACTGTCCTAGCCCTCACCACACCACCACAGGGACACAGACTGTCCTAGCCCTCACCACAGGGACACAGACTGTCCTAGCCCTCACCACACCACCACAGGGACACAGACTGTCCTAGCCCTCACCACACCACCACAGGGACACAGACTGTCCTAGCCCTCACCACACCACCACAGGGACACAGACTGTCCTAGTCTTCACCACACCACCACAAGGACACATACTGTCCTAGCCTTCACCACACCACCACAGGGACACAGACTGTCCTAGCCCTCACCACACCACCACAGGGACACAGACTGTCCTAGCCCTCACCACACCATCACAGGGACACAGACTGTCCTAGCCCTCACCACACCACCACAGGGACACAGACTGTCCTAGCCCTCACCACACCACCACAGGGACACAGACTGTCCTAGCCCTCACCACACCACCACAGGGACACAGACTGTCCTAGCCCTCACCACAGGGACACAGACTGTCCTAGCCCTCACCACACCACCACAGGGACACAGACTGTCCTAGCCCTCACCACACCACCACAGGGACACAGACTGTCCTCGCCCTCACCACAGGGACACAGACTGTCCTAGCCCTCACCACACCACCACAGGGACACAGACTGTCCTAGCCCTCACCACACCACCACAGGGACACAGACTGTCCTAGCCCTCACCACACCACCACAGGGACACATACTGTCCTAGCCCTCACCACACCACCACAGGGACACAGACTGTCCTAGCCCTCACACACCACCACAGGGACACAGACTGTCCTAGCCCTCACCACACCACCACAGGGACACAGACTGTCCTAGCCCTCACCACACCACCACAGGGACACAGACTGTCCTAGCCCTCACCACACCACCACAGGGACACAGACTGTCCTAGCCCCTCACCACACCACCCACAGGGACACAGACTGTCCTAGCCCTCACCACACCACCACAGGGACACAGACTGTCCTAGCCCTCACCACACCACCACAGGGACACGACTGTCCTAGCCCTCACCACACCACCACAGGGACACAGACTGTCCTAGCCCTCACCACACCACCACAGGGACACAGACTGTCCTAGCCCTCACCACACCACCACAGGGACACAGACTGTCCTAGCCCTCACCACACCACCACAGGGACACAGACTGTCCTAGCCCTCACCACACCACCACAGGGACACAGACTGTCCTAGCCCTCACCACACCACCACAGGGACACAGACTGTCCTAGCCCTCACCACACCACCACAGGGGACACAGACTGTCCTAGCCCTCACCACACCACCACAGGGACACAGACTGTCCTAGCCCTCACCACACCACCACAGGGACACAGACTGTCCTAGCCCTCACCACACCACCACAGGGACACAGACTGTCCTAGTCTTCACCACACCACCACAGGGACACAGACTGTCCTAGCCCTCACCACACCACCACAGGGACACAGACTGTCCTAGCCCTCACCACACCACCACAGGGACACAGACTGTCCTAGCCCTCACCACACCACCACAGGGACACAGACTGTCCTAGCCCTCACCACACCACCACAGGGACACAGACTGTCCTAGCCCTCACCACACCACCACAGGGACACAGACTATCCTAGCCCTCACCACACCACCACAGGGACACAGACTGTCCTAGCCCTCACCACACCACCACAGGGACACAGACTGTCCTAGCCCTCACCACACCACCACAGGGACACAGACTGTCCTAGCCCTCACTACACCACCACAGGGACACAGACTGTCCTAGCCCTCACCACACCACCAAAGGGACCACAGACTGTCCTAGCCCTCACCACACCACCACAGGGACACAGACTGTCCTAGCCCTCACCATACCACCACAGGGACACATACTGTCCTAGCCCTCACCACACCACCACAGGGACACAGACTGTCCTAGCCCTCACCACACCACCACAGGGACACAGACTGTCCTAGCCCTCACCACACCACCACAGGGACACAGACTGTCCTAGCCCTCACCACACCACCACAGGGACACAGACTGTCCTAGCCCTCACCACACCACCACAGGGACACAGACTGTCCTAGCCTTCACCACAACACAGGAACACAGACTGTCCTAGCCCTCACCACACCACCACAGGGACACAGACTGTCCTAGCCCTCACCACAGGGACACAGACTGTCCTAGCCCTCACCACACCACCACAGGGACACAGACTGTCCTAGCCTTCACCACAACACAGGAACACAGACTGTCCTAGCCCTCACCACACCACCACAGGGACACAGACTGTCCTAGCCCTCACTACACCACCACAGGGACACAGACTGTCCTAGCCCTCACTACACCACCACAGGGACACAGACTGTCCTAGCCCTCACCACACCACCAAAGGGACACAGACTGTCCTAGCCCTCACCACACCACCACAGGGACACAGACTGTCCTAGCCCTCACCATACCACCACAGGGACACATACTGTCCTAGCCCTCACCACACCACCACAGGGACACAGACTGTCCTAGCCCTCACCACACCACCACAGGGACACAGACTGTCCTAGCCCTCACCACACCACCACAGGGACACAGACTGTCCTAGCCCTCACCACACCACCACAGGGACACAGACTGTCCTAGCCCTCACCACACCACCACAGGGACACAGACTGTCCTAGCCTTCACCACAACACAGGAACACAGACTGTCCTAGCCCTCACCACACCACCACAGGGACACAGACTGTCCTAGCCCTCACCACAGGGACACAGACTGTCCTAGCCCTCACCACACCACCACAGGGACACAGACTGTCCTAGCCTTCACCACAACACAGGAACACAGACTGTCCTAGCCCTCACCACACCACCACAGGGACACAGACTGTCCTAGCCCTCACCACAGGGACACAGACTGTCCTAGCCCTCACCACACCACCACAGGGACACAGACTGTCCTAGCCCTCACCACACCACCACAGGGACACAGACTGTCCTAGCCCTCACCACACCACCACAGGGACACAGACTGTCCTAGCCTTCACCACAACACAGGAACACAGACTGTCCTAGCCCTCACCACACCACCACAGGGACTAACACACCCTCTAAATACACCTCAGCTGTCTTCAACCAGGATCTCAACGATCACTGCCTTATTGCCTGCGTCCGTAACGGGTCCGCGGTCAAACGACCACCCCTCATCACTGTCAAACGCTCCCTAAAACACTTTAGCGAGGAGGCCTTCCTAATTGACCTGGCCCAGGTATCCTGGATGGATATAGATCTCATTCCGTCAGTAGAGGATGCCTGGTTGTTCCTTAAAAGTAATTTCCTCTCAATCTTAAATAAACATGCCCCATTCAAAAAATACAGAACTAAGAACCGATATAGCCCCTGGTTCTCCTCAGACTTGACTGCCCTTGACCAGCACAAAAACATCCTGTGGCGTACAGCATTAGCATCAAATAGCCCCCGCGATATGCAACTTTTCAGGGAAGTTAGGAACCAATATACACAAGCAGTCAGGAAAGCAAAGGCTAACTTTTTCAAACAGAAATTTGCTTCCTGTAGCACTAACTCCAAAAAGTTTTGGGACACTGTAAAGTCCATGGAGAATAAGAGCACTTCCTCCCAGCTGCCCACTGCACTGAGGCTAGGAAACACTATCACCACCGATAAATCTACAATAATCGAGAATTTCAACAAGCATTTTGCTACAGCTGGCCATGCTTTCCATCTGGCTACCACTAACCCGGCCACCAACTCTGCACCCTCTGCTGCAACTTGCCCATGCCCCCCCCGCTTCTCCTTCACACAAATTCAGACAGCTGATGTTTTGAAAGCGCTGCAAAATCTGGACCCCTACAAATCAGCTGGGCTAGACAATCTGGACCCTTTCTTTCTAAAACTAGCCGCCGAAATTGTCGCAACCCCTATTACTAGTCTGTTCAACCTCTCTTTCATAACGTCTGAGATCCCCAGAGATTGGAAAGCTGCCGCGGTCATCCCCCTCTTCAAAGGGGGTGACACTCTAGATCCAAACTGCTACAGACCTATATCCATCCTGCCCTGCCTTTCGAAAGTATTCGAAAGCCAAGTTAACAAACAGATCATCGACCATTTCGAATACCACCGTACCTTCTCCGCTATGCAATCCGGTTTCCGAGCTGGTCACGGGTGCACTTCAGCCACGCTCAAGGTCCTAAACGATATTATAACCGCGATTGATAATAGACAGTACTGTGCAGCCGTCTTCATCGACCTGGCCAAGGCTTTCGACTCTGTCAACCACCGCATTCTTATTGGCAGACTAAATAGCCTTGGTTTCTCAAATGACTGCCTCGCCTGGTTCACCAACTACTTCTCAGATAGAGTTCAGTGTGTCAAATCGGAGGGCCTGTTGTCTGGACCTATGGCAGTCTCTATGGGGGTGCCACAGGGTTCAATTCTTGGGCCGACACTTTTCTCCGTGTATATCAATGATGTCGCTCTTGCTGCTGGTGACTCTCAGATCCACCTCTACGCAGACGACACCATTTTGTATACATCTGGCCCTTCATTGGACACTGTGTTAACAAACCTCCAAACGAGCTTCAATGCCATACAACACTCCTTCAGTAGCCTCCAACTGCTCTTAAACACTAGTAAAACTAAATGCATGCTTTTCAATCGAACGCTGCTAGCACCCGCCCACCCGACTAGAATCACTACTCTCGACGGGTCTGACCTAGAGTATGTGGACAACTACAAATACCTAGGTGTCTGGTTAGACTGTAAACTCTCCTTCCAGACTCACATAAAGAATCTCCAATCCAAAGTTAAATCTAGAATCGGCTTCCTATTTCGCAACAAAGCCTCCTTCACTCATGCTGCCAAACATGCCCTCGTAAAACTGACTATCCTACCGATCCTTGACTTCGGCGATGTCATTTACAAAATAGCCTCCAACACTCTACTCAGCAAATTGGATGTAGTCTATCACAGTGCCATCCGTTTTGTCTCCAAAGCCCCATACGCTACCCACCACTGTGACCTGTACGCTCTTGTTGGCTGGTCCTCACTACATGTTCGTCGTCAAACCCACTGGCTCCAGGCCATCTATAAATCACTGCTAGGCAAATCCCCGCCTTATCTTAGCTCATTGGTCACCATAGCAGCACCCACCCGTAGTCTGCGCTCCAGCAGGTATATCTCACTGGTCATTCCCAAAGCCAACACCTCCTTTGGCCGCCATTCCTTCCAGTTCTCTGCTGCCAATGACTGGAACGAATTGCAAAAATCTCTGAAGCTGGAGACTCTTATCTCCCTCACTAACTTTAAGCATCAGTTGTCAGAGCACCTTACCGATCACTGCACCTGTACACAGCCCATCTGAGATTAGCCCACCCAACTACCTCATCCCTATATTGTTATTTATTTTGCTCTTTTGCACCCCAGTATCTCTATTTGCACATAATCTCTTGCACATCTAGCATTCCAGTGTTAATACTATTGTAATTATTTTGCACTATAGCCTATTTATTGCCTTACCTCCATAACTTGCTACATTTGCACGCACTGTATATATATTTTCTGTTGTATTTCTGACTTTATGTTTTTTTTTACCCCATATGTAACTCTGTGTTGTTTTTATTGCACTGCTTTGCTTTATCTTGGCCAGGTCGCAGTTGTAAATGAGAACCTGTTCTCAACTGGCTTACCTGGTTAAATAAAGGTGAAAAAAAAACAAAAAAAAAACAGACTGTCCTAGCCCTCACCACACCACAGGGACACAGACTGTCCTACCCTTCACCACAACACAGGAACACAGACTGTCCTAGCCCTCACCACACCACAGGGACACAGACTGTCCTACCCTTCACCACAACACAGGAACACAGACTGTCCTAGCCCTCACCACACCACCACAGGGACACAGACTGTCCTAGCCTTCACCACAACATAGGAACACAGACTGTCCTAGCCTTCACCACACCACAGGGACACAGACTGTCCTAGCCTTCACCACACCACAGGGACACAGACTGTCCTAGCCTTCACCACACCACAGGAACACAGACTGTCCTAGCCCTCACCACACCACCACAGGGACACAGACTGTCCTAGCCTTCACCACACCACAGGAACACAGACTGTCCTAGCCTTCACCACACCACAGGGACACAGACTGTCCTAGCCTTCACCACACCACAGGGACACAGACTGTCCTAGCCTTCACCACACCACAGGAACACAGACTGTCCTAGCCTTCACCACACCACAGGGACACAGACTGTCCTACCCTTCACCACAACACAGGAACACAGACTGTCCTAGCCTTCACCACACCACAGGGACACAGACTGTCCTAGCCTTCACCACAACACAGGAACACAGACTGTCCTAGCCCTCACCACACCACCACAGGGACACAGACTGACCAATAAGCCACGGACAATCAGAACGGAGGGTTAGGGTTAGGGTTAGGGTTAGGGTTAGGGGTCACGGACAATCAGAACGAAACAGGAGGGGTTTCAGGAGGGGTCTCAGAGACACTCATGGGGGTTTCCACTGAAAGTTGACTAGCAACAAGACTCTAGGTCCTAATAGACATCCACTGTAAGTGCCACTAAATTAGCCCCAGAAAAAACACACCAAAATAAAAACCCACCAACTGGTAATATGGAGGTAACAGCAAGTGGAACAAACCAAAGAGAGGAAACAAGATAAAAGGGTTTGTTTTTATCACACACAGAGGAGCAGCAAAACAGAGGCCTCTCATGGTCCCTGGAGCACAGGGCCAGCCGCTTTTAAAGACCAATCAGGGCCAGCCGCTCTTAAAGACCAATCAGGGCCAGCCGCTCTTAAAGACCAATCAGGGCCAGCCGCTCTTAAAGACCAATCAGGGCCAGCCGCTCTTAAAGACCAATCAGGGCCAGCCGCTCTTAAAGACCAATCAGGGCCAGCCGCTCTTAAAGACCAATCAGGGCCAGCCGCTCTTAAAGACCAATCAGGGCCAGCCGCTCTTAAAGACCAATCAGGGCCAGCCGCTCTTAAAGACCAATCAGGGCCAGCCGCTCTTAAAGACCAATCAGGGCCAGCCGCTCTTAAAGACCAATCAGGGCCAGCCGCTGTTAAAGACCAATCAGGGCCAGCCGCTGTTAAAGACCAATCAGGGCCAGCCGCTGTTAAAGACCAATCAGGGCCAGCCGCTCTTAAAGACCAATCAGGGCCAGCCGCTCTTAAAGACCAATCAGGGCCAGCCGCTCTTAAAGACCAATCAGGGCCAGCCGCTCTTAAAGACCAATCAGGGCCAGCCGCTCTTAAAGACCAATCAGGGCCAGCCGCTCTTAAAGACCAATCAGGGCCAGCCGCTCTTAAAGACCAATCAGGGCCAGCCGCTCTTAAAGACCAATCAGGGCCAGCCGCTCTTAAAGACCAATCAGGGCCAGCCGCTGTTAAAGACCAATCAGGGCCAGCCGCTGTTAAAGACCAATCAGGGCCAGCCGCTCTTAAAGACCAATCAGGGCCAGCCGCTCTTAAAGACCAATCAGGGCCAGCCGCTCTTAAAGACCAATCAGGGCCAGCCGCTCTTAAAGACCAATCAGGGCCAGCCGCTCTTAAAGACCAATCAGGGCCAGCCGCTCTTAAAGACCAATCAGGGCCAGCCGCTCTTAAAGACCAATCAGGGCCAGCCGCTCTTAAAGACCAATCAGGGCCAGCCGCTCTTAAAGACCAATCAGGGCCAGCCGCTCTTAAAGACCAATCAGGGCCAGCCGCTGTTAAAGACCAATCAGGGCCAGCCGCTCTTAAAGACCAATCAGGGCCAGCCGCTCTTAAAGACCAATCAGGGCCAGCCGCTCTTAAAGACCAATCAGGGCCAGCCGCTCTTAAAGACCAATCAGGGCCAGCCGCTCTTAAAGACCAATCAGGGCCAGCCGCTGTTAAAGACCAATCAGGGCCTGCCGCTCTTAAACTAAAGACTAAGGTCCTACACATCCTGACCAATCAGGGCCAGCCGCTCTTAAACTAAAGACTAAGGTCCTACACATCCTGACCAATCAGGGCCAGCCGCTCTTAAACTAAAGACTAAGGTCCTACACATCCTGACCAATCAGGGCCAGCCGCTCTTAAACTAAAGACTAAGGTCCTACACATCCTGACCAATCAGGGCCAGCCGCTCTTAAACTAAAGACTAAGGTCCTACACATCCTGACCAATCAGGGCCAGCCGCTCTTAAACTAAAGACTAAGGTCCTACACATCCTGACCAACGAGGATGATTCCAATCAGGGCCAGCCGCTCTTAAACTAAAGACTAAGGTCCTACACATCCTGACCAACGAGGATGATTCCAATCAGGGCCAGCCGCTCTTAAACTAAAGACTAAGGTCCTACACATCCTGACCAACGAGGATGATTCCAATCAGGGCCAGCCGCTCTTAAACTAAAGACTAAGAAATGAGGGGACAGGTCCTACACATCCTGACCAACGAGGATGATTCCAATCAGGGCCAGCCGCTCTTAAACTAAAGACTAAGGTCCTACACATCCTGACCAACGAGGATGATTCCAATCAGGGCCAGCCGCTCTTAAACTAAAGACTAAGGTCCTACACATCCTGACCAACGAGGATGATTCCAATCAGGGCCAGCCGCTCTTAAACTAAAGACTAAGGTCCTACACATCCTGACCAACGAGGATGATTCCAATCAGGGCCAGCCGCTCTTAAACTAAAGACTAAGGTCCTACACATCCTGACCAACGAGGATGATTCCAATCAGGGCCAGCCGCTCTTAAACTAAAGACTAAGGTCCTACACATCCTGACCAACGAGGATGATTCCAATCAGGGCCAGCCGCTCTTAAACTAAAGACTAAGGTCCTACACATCCTGACCAACGAGGATTATTCCAATCAGGGCCAGCCGCTCTTAAACTAAAGACTAAGGTCCTACACATCCTGACCAACGAGGATGATTCCAATCAGGGCAAGCCACACCCAAACAGAACCAATCTCGAAATAGAAATCCAAAATGAAAATCGGGCAAAACTCCAATAACCTATAACACCACACACACACACCTATAACACCACACACACACACACACACACACACACACACACACACACACACACACACACACACACACACACCACACACACCACACACACCACACACACCACACACACACACACACACACACACACACACACACTGACTGACTGACTGACTGACAGACAGACACTCACCTCCCACTGTAGATGAGGGGGAATGTTCCTGATCTGGATCTTCCGACTCCTGCAGAGAAGAGGAAGAGAGAGGAGGAGGGGAAGAATAAAGAAGAAGGGTTAACAGCTGAACCACAGGGTCAATCAGGAGAGAAGGGTTAACAGCTAAACCACAGGGTCAATCAGGAGAGAAGGGTTAACAGCTAAACCACAGGGTCAATCAGGAGAGAAGGGTTAACAGCTAAACCACAGGGTCAATCAGGAGAGAAGGGTTAACAGCTAAACAACAGGGTCAATCAGGAGAGAAGGGTTAACAGCTAAACCACAGGGTCAATCAGGAGAGAAGGGTTAACAGCTAAACAACAGGGTCAATCAGGAGAGAAGGGTTAACAGCTAAACAACAGGGTCAATCAGGAGAGAAGGGTTAACAGCTGAACCACAGGGTCAATCAGGAGAGAAGGGTTAACAGCTAAACAACAGGGTCAATCAGGAGAGAAGGGTTAACAGCTAAACCACAGGGTCAATCAGGAGAGAAGGGTTAACAGCTGAACCACAGGGTCAATCAGGAGAGAAGGGTTAACAGCTAAACAACAGGGTCAATCAGGAGAGAAGGGTTAACAGCTAAACCACAGGGTCAATCAGGAGAGAAGGGTTAACAGCTGAACCACAGGGTCAATCAGGAGAGAAGGGTTAACAGCTAAACAACAGGGTCAATCAGGAGAGAAGGGTTAACAGCTAAACAACAGGGTCAATCAGGAGAGAAGGGTTAACAGCTGAACCACAGGGTCAATCAGGAGAGAAGGGTTAACAGCTAAACAACAGGGTCAATCAGGAGAGAAGGGTTAACAGCTAAACCACAGGGTCAATCAGGAGAGAAGGGTTAACAGCTGAACCACAGGGTCAATCAGGAGAGAAGGGTTAACAGCTAAACAACAGGGTCAATCAGGAGAGAAGGGTTAACAGCTAAACCACAGGGTCAATCAGGAGAGAAGGGTTAACAGCTAAACCACAGGGTCAATCAGGAGAGAAGGGTTAACAGCTGAACCACAGTGTCATGACTTGCCCTCATGGGCTGAGGATCAAAGATGCCGGCTAGGCAAAGGTTTGAACACCCCCTCTCCTGGGTGCCAGTTTTATGACCGGTCATAAATTCCTTGCAGAAACTTCCTTTTCCGTGCCATGCAGTATTGGGAGAGGGAATTTCCCTGTGGAACAAAGGAAGTCTTCACACCAAGACTCCAACATCCAAAAGTGGATAATGAAACAATATTCCTACTTAAAAGAATGTGGGAAATGGTTGGTGGGGACTTAAAGAACAATCATGTCAAATTCGTTACTATGTTGTGATGTCATTAAAGACGGTGGAACAACATAACTGTATCTCGGGGGGGTGTACACTTCCCAGTTATGTGGTTTGCATCTATTTGTTGTATAAAACAAATTATTAAGTATAATAATACTTTGGTGAAGATAACAATGTGATTTTAGCTTTCTAGATGAGATGATTGTTTTCCATATTGATTTGTTCTCAGTCAGCGGCCACTTCAGAAACATTTTGGTCCCGCTTTGAATGAAGTGCAGCTTATAAAGCCTTCATAAACACTACATAAATGTGTCACAAATCATCTATAACCGTATGTCAGGCTCTATAAAGGGTTCATAAATGTGGCATAACTGTGTGACATAACCACCAATGTCAAATGTGACAAACTTGTGCTTTATAAAGGGTTACATAAGCACAGCTTAATAAAGGCTTTATAAATCATATTAAATGGATAGTGGGTTCGAATCCCAGGACCACCCATATGAAAAAATGCATGCGTAAACGCATTGCTCCCTCTCCTTGCCCCAACCTGGGCTCGAACCAGGGACCCTCTGAACACATCAACAAAAGTCAGCCATCAGTCAGCATCATTACCTATCGCTCCACAAAAGCCATGGCCCTTCCAACGCAAGGGAAACCACTACTTCAATGTCTCAGAGTGAGTGACATCACCGATTGAAACACTACAAGGGCACACCGCTAACCGCTAACCGCTATCCATTTCACACCGGTTACATATGCACGCATGACTATACGTCGCTTTGGATAAAAGCATCTGCTAAATGGCAAATATCATATTACTTTAAAAGATTTCTAGGATGGTCAACCTCTTTCCCTCTTGTGTACATAGTCAATATTGGACCTGACCTCAACTTCCCCCAGAATGCTGTGCTGCAGGATGACAGCATAGTGAAGAACCTTGGTAGGGCCTTTTAAAATCAGTTTATTTCCTTATTATTATTATTATTAGTATTCATTTGTTTATTTGTTTTTATGTAATTTATTAATGTGTTTCTGTGTCCAGTATGAAGGAAGTAAGAGGTAGTTTTGTGAGCCAATGCTAACTAGCATTAGCACAATGACTGGAAGTCAATGGGTATCTGCTAGCATGATCCAGTCATTTCACTAATGCTAGTTAGCGATTGCGCTAGCGCTAGTTAGCAACTTCCTTCAAACTGCAAGCAGAGACATAAAAATGGTATTGACGAGTTCATTGCCAAAATCCCGAAGTATCCCTTTGAAGCACATCAAGGGACCACTTTAGAGGTAAAGTGTAGTTACCCTTTAATTCAAATGTGCACTGTTGTTTGGTTAGCGGTGTTTCTGTAGCGCACATGTGATGGAGTTTGCAAATCAAATGCCCACTTTTTGTGCCACTGAACAGCGAACAATGGGTAAATTAACCTTTATTTCTGAGAATTTATATTAGTTAAGTGTTTAGCATGGCTACCTTAATCGTTATTTCAAATACTTTCATAACAACTGCTAGCTAGCTAACATTAGAGGTGGCAGGTAGCGTAGCGGTTAAAGTGTCGGGATATTAACCAAAAGGTTGCTTGTTCGAATCCCTGAGCCGGCAAGGTGGACACATTAGGACCCTTTCCCTAACGTTAGCAGCATTAGCTAGCTACAACAAATGTAACTAACAGGCTCAGCTAAATAAAAATCCCCCTAGATACTTTACTACAGTTTATCTCGTAGCCATGTCATTAGATTTGTAAATGAAAGAGGACTAGGTTGTCTCTATTGCTAATAATCTTAGATTTGATTAATTGTGCAGGACAACAGAGAGTAAAATCAGGTCCTGATTATATTGAAGATGAATCTAGAAACCAGTTAGCTAGCTAAATTAGGTCTAGGCATAATTGTTTTGTAATCTCATAAATGACATTTATTGCATTCCATTTGTTGTTATTGCATTGAGATGTAGCATTAGAATTTCTTTACATTGGTTCTTATTGCATTGGTTCTTATTGCATTGGTTCTTATTGCGTTGGTTCTTATTGCATTGGTTCTTATTGCATTGGTTCTTATTGCATTGGTTCTTATTGCATTGGTTCTTATTGCATTGGTTCTTATGTAATGTTGCCTTGACTCTTTTCCCTGTTTAATAAGCTCTCCGGGTAGATAGCCAAGGAAGGCACTGAGCCCAAATCTGTCCCCACAAACCCAAATGCTTGAGATGTCCTCCTCCTCCTCCTCATCCCATTCTCCTGCCTTCATCCCCAGACTGCTGACGTTGCTGACAGCTTCAGGTCAGAAAGAGACCTGCCATTTACGACGTTTGATGTAATGTTTTAAGTTTCTTTTTGAGTATCTCTTCACTCTTGGAGATTGTTTAAAAATATGTATCCATTATGTTTCTTCAAATGCAGAGATGACCTGTGACGGAGTGGCGTCTTCCAGAGGAGGAGACCTGGCAGAGGATGCTGAAACCCAACCAAGCCTATCAGAATTCTGCTTTTGACATCATACTTTATTTGTTCATTATGGAATTTGACATATATCCTGATCTAATATGAAATGTTTTCTCCTATAGACTCATTTGGTGACGTGGCCCTGACGTCCTGCCCATCATCATACAGAATAGATGGGGAAATGATTTGCATAATATTTGATTTGATTTATTAGGATCCCCATTAGCCGATGCCATTGGCGACAGCTAGTCTTACTGGGGTCCGACACATAACGAAAAATACATTACAGAGAAAATAATTTACAATTTACATACATTCAAAAAAATGTACATGTAGTGTGGGAGTGTGTGCATCTATCAGTTCCACATACAGTGCCTTCGGAAAGTATTCAGACTCCTTGACTTTTTCCACATTTTGTTACGTTACAGCCTTATTCTAAAATTTATTTTTTTTAAAAAATCCTCATCAATCCACACACAATACCCCATAATAACAAAGCAAAAACAGGTTTTTATAAATGTTTGCTAATTTACATAAGTATTCAGACCCTTTACTCAGTACTTTGTTGAAGCACCTTTGGCAACGATTACAGCCTCAAGTCTTCTTGGGTATGACGCTGCAAGCTTGGCACACCTGTATTTGGGGAGTTTCTACCATTCTTCTCTGCAGATCCTCTCAAGCTCTGTCAGATTGGATGGGGAGTGTCGCTGCACAGCTATTTTCAGGTATCTCCAGAGATGTTCAATTGGGTTCAAGTCTGGGCTCTGGCTGGGCCACTCAAGGACATTCAGAGACTTGTCCCGAAGCCACTCCTGCGTTGTCTTGGCTGTGTGCTTATGGTCGTTGTCCTGTTGGAAGGTGAACCTTCACCCCAGTCTGAGGTCCTGAGCGCTCTGGAGCAGGTTTTCATCAAGGATCTCTCTGTACTTTGCTCTGTTTCCCTCGATCATGACTAGTATGTCCCTTCCGTCTTCAAGAGAGCGTGAGTTGCACCCCTTCTCAAAAAACCAACACTCGATCCCTCTGATGTCAACAACTACAGACCAGTATCCCTTCTTTCTTTTCTCTCCAAAACTCTTGAGCGTGCCGTCTTTAGCCAACTCTCTTGCTATCTCTCTCAGAATGACCTTCTTGATCCAAACCAGTCAGGTTTCAAGACTGGTCATTCAACTGAGACTGCTCTTCTCTGTGTCACGGAGGCTCTCCGCACTGCTAAAGCTAACTCTCTCTCCTCTGCTCTTGTCCTTCTAGACCTGTCTGCTGCCTTTGATACTGTGAACCATCAGATCCTCCTCTCCACCCTCTCCGAGCTGGGCATCTCCGGCACGGCTCACTCTTGGATTGCGTCCTACCTGACCGGTCGCTCCTACCAAGTGGCGTGGCGAGAATCTGTCTCCGCACCACGTGCTCTCACCACTGGTGTCCCCCAGGGCTCAGTTCTAGGCCCTCTCATATTCTCGCTATACACCAAGTCACTTGGCTCTGTCATATCCTCACATGGCCTCTCCTATCATTGCTACGCAGACGACACACAACTAATCTTCTCCTTTCCCCCATCTGATAACCAGGTGGCGAATCGCTTCTCTGCATGTCTGGCAGACATATCAGTGTGGATGACGTATCACCACCTCAAGCTGAACCTTGGCAAGACGGAGCTGCTCTTCCTCCTGGGGAAGGACTGCCCGTTCCATGATCTCGCCATCACGGTTGACAACTCCGTTGTGTCCTCCTCCCAGAGTGCGAAGAGCCTTGGCGTGACCCTGGACAACACCCTGTCGTTCTCCGCTAACATCAAGGCGGTGACCCGATCCTGTAGGTACATTCGGAGAGTACGACCCTGCCTTACACAGGAAGCGGCACAGGTCCTAATCCAGGCACTTGTCATCTCCCATCTGGATTACTGCAACTCGCTGTTGGCTGGGCTCCCTGCCTGTGCCATTAAACCCCTACAACTCATCCAGAATGCCGCAGCCCATCTGAAGTTCAACCTTCCCAAGTTCTCTCACGTCACCCCGCTCCTCCGCACACTCCACTGGCTTCCAGTTGAAGCTTGCATCTGCTACAAGACCATGGTGCTTGCCTACGGAGCTGTGAGGGGAACGGCACCTCCGTACCTTCAGGCTCTGATCAGTCCCTACACCCAAACGAGGACATTGCATTCATCCACCTCTGGCCTGCTGGCCCCCCTACCTCTGCGGAAGCACAGTTCCCGCTCAGCCCAGTCAAAACTGTTCGCTGCTCTGGCACCCCAATGGTGGAACAAGCTCCCTCACGACGCCAGGACAGCGGAGTCACTCACCACCTTCCGGAGACACTTGAAACCCCACCTCTTTAAGGAATACCTGGGATAGGATAAAGTAATCCTTCTAACCCCCCCTTACCCCACCCCCCAATTTTTTTTAAAAATAAAAATAATAATATTGTAAAGTGGTTATCCCACTGGCTATAAGGTGAATGCACCAATTTGTAAGTTGCTCTGGATAAGAGCGTCTGCTAAATGACGTAAATGTAAATGTAAACGTAGTCTCCCAGTCCCTGCCGCTGAAAGACATCCCCACAGCAGGATGCTGCCACCACCATGCTTCACTGTAGGGATGGTGCCAGGTTTCTTCCAGACTTAACGATTGGCATTAAGGCCAAAGAGTTCAATCTTGGTTTCATCAGACCAGAGAATCTTGTTTCTCATGGTCTGAGAGTTCTTTAGGTGCCTTTTGGCAAACTCCAAGCGGGCTGTCGTGCCTTTTACTGAGGAGTGGCTTCCGTCTGGCCACTCTACCATAAAGGCCTGATTGGTGGAGTGCTGCAGAGATGGTTGTCCTTGACCTTGTCCACCTCCCTGACCAAGGCCCTTCTCCTCAGATTGCTCAGTTTGGCAGGTCGGCCAGCTCTATATATAGTCTTGGTGGTTCCAAACCTCTTCCATTTAAGAATGATGGAGGCCACTGTGTTCTTGGGGAACCTTCAATGCTGCAGACATATTTTGGTACCCTTCCCCAGATCTGTGCCTCGACACAATCCTGTCTCAGAGCTCTACGAACAATCCCTTCGACCTCATGGCTTGGTTTTTTCTCTGACATGCACTGTCAACTGTGGGACCTTATATAGACAGGTGTGTGCCTTTCCAAATAATGTCCAATCAATTGAATTTACCACAGGTGGACTCCAATCAAGTTGTAGAAACATCTCAAGGATGATCAATGGAAACAGGATGCACCTGAGCACAATTTTGAGTCTCATAGCAAAGGGTCTGAATACTTATGTAAATAAGGTATTTCTGTTATTTATTTGTAATAAATTAGCAAAAATGTCCAAAAACCTGTTTTCGCTTTGTCATTATGGGGTATTGTGTGTAGATTGATGAGGAAAAAATATAATTTCATCAATTTTAGAATAAGGCTCACATGGGGGAGAGGCGTTGTGCCATGAGGTGTTGGTTTATTTGTTTTATGAAACCAGGGTTGCTATTCACTTGCGCTATACAAGATGGAAGAGAGTTCCATGCACTCATGGCTCTGTATAATACTGTACGTTTCCTTGAATTTGTTCTGGACCTGGGAACTGTGAAAAGACCCCTGGTGGCATGTCTGGTGGGGTAAGTGTGTGTGTCAGTGCTGTGTGTAAGTTGACTATGCAAACAATGCAGAATTTCCAACACATTAATACGTTTCTTATAAAAACAAGAAGTGATGCAGTCAGTCTTTCCTCTACTCTTAGCCAAGAATAACTGGCATGCATAGCATTAATATCAGCCCTCTCGTTACAGTGAAGAGCAAGACGTGCCGCTCTGTTCTGGGTCAGTAGCCTTATACAGGCTAAGTAATACGACATCATAGGGCCATTTCTACAATGCAGTCCATCTGTCCTATCAGTACAGCACAGAAATGCCCTTATCCAGATGATGTGACAAAGGCATTTCCTCACAGACCTGCTTACTTCCTTGGTTGTTACTTTTAAGGTTGGAATCAACATGCAGACATCCAGCAGAGGGACAAGATACACTAATGTTCAATGTTCAATGTGCTGAACGTTTTGAAACGTAATGTATTTGTATTGTTTTATTGTTTTGGTGATATTTTTTATACAGAGAAACAAGTGACAAGACCGAACAAGACCAACAGGGGACGGTAACATGTGAACTCAATGCAATACATGTGAATATAGTTTCACATGTAAACAACTGACCTCATGTGTCTCTTTTGAGCTCAACATGTGAAAACAGCTATTTCACAAACTGCACATTTCATGTGTTTATTTTTTGTAAGGAAGTAATGAAATGGTATGAGGGTTTTAAGGTAAGTGGTTCGCTGTTCAGCTAAAACAGTGTAAACATCTTTAATCAATATGATTACATTTGACATGATCACTTAGTATAGACTCTTCAATATACTACCCGACCACTGTGACCTGTACGCTCTCGTTGGCTGGTCCTCACTACATATTCGTCGCCAAACCCACTGGCTCCAGGTCATCTATAAATCACTGCTAGGCAAATCCCCGCCTTATCTTAGCTCATTGGTCACCATAGCAACACCCACCCGTAGTATGCGCTCCAGCAGGTATATCTCACTGGTCATCCCCAAAGCCAACACCTCCTTTGGCCGCCATTCCTTCCAGTTCTCTGCTGCCAATGACTGGAACGAACTGCAAAAATCTCTGGAGCTGGAGACTCTTATCTCCCTCACTAACTTTAAGCATCAGTTGTCAGAGCACCTTACCGATCACTGCACCTGTACACAGCCCATCAATAATTAGCCCACCCAACTACCTCATCCCCATATTGTTATTTACATTGTTATTTATTTTTGCTCATTTGCACCCCAGTATCTCTATTTGCACATCATCTTTTGCACATCTATCACTCCAGTGTTAATACTAAATTGTAATTATTTTTGCACTATGGCCTATTTATTGCCTTACCTCCATAACTTGCTACATTTGCACACACTGTATATATATTTTCTGTTGTATTTTTGACTTTATGTTTCGTTTACCCCATATGTAACTCTGTGTTGTTGTTTTTATCGCACTGCTTTGCTTTATCTTGGCCAGGTCGCAGTTGTAAATGAGAACTCAACTGGCTTACCTGGTTAAATAAAGGTGAAATAAATAAATAAATAAAGATTATATGACCCCGTCTGGGATTTGAACTCACAACCTCTGGATTTGGGTCAGATTCCTTAACTATAATACATCTCTGCATATAGCTACTTTAGTTACCAGTTAATCAGACTATTTAAAAAAAACATTTCAGTCATTTAGCAGAGCTCTTCTCCAGAGCGACGTACAGTTAGTTAGTGCACACATTCAATGACTTATTTCAACAATTTGAGGGTTTTCTATATAGTTGTCTAATGTTGGTATGGCATATTATTCTGTTTTAATGTTACTCCTGAATCACTATGATAAATATAATAGTTTTTCTTGAGTATTTTTAACAAAGCTGAGATTGACTTTGAAGTCCAAAGTGAAATCAGTTAATACAGGTGAACTCAGTTAATACAGGTGAACTCAGTTAATACAGGTGAACTCAGTTAATACAGGTGAACTCAGTCATTGATATAGACATGGTGGTGTAGCAGGAAGATCGGATGCTGTGAACCAAGAGGTTGTGAGTTCAAATCCCAGGTGAGGACATGTTGAATAATATTTACTGAATAAATAAACATAGGTAAAATGCATAATGATGAGACAGCCTATAGGGAGGAGGTCAGAGACCTGGCCGTGTGGTGCCAGGACAACAACCTCTCCCTCAACGTGACCAAGACAAAGGAGATGATTGTGGACTACAGGAAAAAAAAGAGAACTGAGCATGCCCCCATTCTCATCGACGGGGCTGTAGTGGAACAGGTTGAGAGCTTCAAGTTCCTTGGTGTCCACATCACCAACAAACTATCATGGTCCAAACACACCAAGACAGTCGTGAAGAGGGCACGACAAAGCCTATTCCCCCTCAGGAGACTGAAAATATTTGGCATGGGTCCTCAAAGAGTTCTACAGCTGCACCATCGAGAACATCCTGACTGGGTGCATCACCGCCTGGTATGGCAACTGCTCGGCCTCCGACTGCAAGGCACTACAGAGGGTAGTGCGTAAGGCCCAGTACATCACTGGGGCCAAGCTTCCTGCCATCCAGGACCTCTATACCAGGTGTCAGAGGAAGGCCCTAAAATTGGTCAAAGACTCCAGCCACCCTAGTCATAGACTGTTCTCTCTGCTACCGCACGGCAAGCGGTACCGCAGCGCCAAGTCTAGGTCCAAAAGGCTCCTTAACAGCTTCTACCCCCAAGCCATAAGACTCCTGAACAGCTAATCAGGGCTACCCGGACTATTTGCATTGTCCCCCCCTCTATTCACCTTTTATTTTTGCACTGTCTTTATACACAAATCGTTAAAGACTCCAACCACCCACACCATAGACTATTCTCTCTGCTTCCGCATGGCAAGTCTGGCACCAACAGGTTCTTGAACAGCTTCTACCCCCAAGCAATAAGACTGATAAATAGCTGACAGAATAGCTACACTGACTATCTGAGTTCACCATGTATCTTTATACACACTCACTCCATCATCTGATCACTCACACACACTGTCACTCCAACACACACACTCACTCACTCCATCATCTGATCACTCACACACACTGTCACTCCAACACACACACTCACACTCACTCCATCATCTGATCACTCACACACACTGTCACTCCAACACACACACTCACTCACTCCATCATCTGATCACTCACATATAATATGCACATATATTTATACTGACTCTACACACCCACTCCTATACAAGCTGCTGCTACTCTGTTTATCTAATATCTGGAATGATGGAGGTAGATATGTATAGGGGTACAGGTATCCATATCTACCTCCATCACTCCAGTATCCCTGTCCCCTTACCCCTATACATATCTACCTCCATCACTCACAGTATCCCTGTCCCCTTAACCCCTATACATATCTACCTCCATCACTCCAGTATCCACTGTCCCCTTACCCCTATACATATCTACCTCCATCACCTCCAGTGTCCCTGTCTCCTTACCCCTATACATATCTACCTCCATCCTCCAGTATCCCTGTCCCCTTACCCCTATACATATCTTACCTCCATCCACCCAGTATCCCTGTCCCCTTACCCCTATACATATCTAACCTCCATCACTCCAGTATCCCTGTCCCCTTTCCCCCTATAATATCTACCTCCATCACTCCCAGTATCCCCCGTCACCTTACCCCTATACATATCTACCTCCATCACTCCAGTATCCCTGTCCCCTTACCCCTATACATATCTACCTCCCATCACTCCAGTATCCCTGTCTCCTTACCCCTATACATATCTACCTCTATCACTCCCAGTATCCCTGCACATTGTTAATATGGTACTGGAACTGACCCTGTATATAGTCACCTGACCCCTATACATATCTACCCTCCATCACTCAGTATCCCCTGCACATTGTTAATATGGGACTGGAACTGACCCTGTATATAGTCACCTTACCCCTATTTCATATCTACCTCCATCACTCCAGTATCCCTGCACATTGTTAATATGGTATTGAACTGACCCTGTATATAGTCACCTTACCCCTATACATATCTACCTCCATCACTCCAGTATCCCTGTCCCCTTACCCCTATACTTATCTACCTCCATCACTCCAGTATCCCTGTCCCCTTACCCCTATACATATCTACCTCTATCACTCCAGTATCCCTGTCCCCTGACCCCTATACATATCTACCTCTTCTCTATCACTCCCGTATCCCTGTCCCCTTACCCCTATACATATCTACCTCCATCACTCCAGTATCCCTGTCCCCTTACCCCTATACATATCTACCTCCATCACTCCAGTATCCCTGTCCCCTTACCCTATACATATCTACCCTCCATCATCCAGTATCCCTGTCCCCTTACCCCTATACATATCTAACCTCCATCACTCCGTATCCCTGTCCCCTACCCCTATACATATCTACCTCCATCACTCCAGTATCCCTGTCCCCTTACCCCTATACATAATCTACCTCCCATCACTCCAGTATCCCTGTCCCCTTACCCCTATACATATCTACCTCCATCACTCCAGTTATCCCTGTCCCCTTACCCCTATACATATCTACCTCCATCACTCCCAGTATCCCTGTCCCTTACCCCTATACATTCACCTCCATCACTCATATCCCGGTCCCCGTACACCATATACATATCTACCTCCATCACTCCAGTATCCCTGTCCCCTTACCCCTATACATATCTACCTCCATCAGACACACTGATTGATTCATTGGCTCAGAAACACTTGATTGATTCATTGGCTCAGAAACACTGATTGATTCATTGGCTCAGAAACACTGATTGATTCATTGGCTCAGACACACTGATTGATTCATTGGCTCAGAAACACTGATTGATTCATTGGCTCAGAAACACTGATTGATTCATTGGCTCAGAAACACATGCTCTAATCCAAATTAGAGCATGACAGACGTAGGTTTACCATGTTTATTAACATAATTGGTGAAGCAAAGGGAAATTCTAAACTGATCTGGGAGAATCTAAAAAAGTTAACAGGGAAAGACCATAGTAACACTGCAAAAAGACTAGAAATCATGGTGAATAACAATCTAACACAGGATGCAGTCGAAATAGCAATAGCCTTCAATTCCTACTTTATTGACTCTGTCAGGGTACTGACACAGAACCCCTCCACTGGTTTCTTGGGCTCAGTGCTAGTAAATGATGCTCAACCTGTCTTCATCATAAGGGAGGTTTCTGAGTCAAAGGTAGACAAGGTGATTAGCTCACTAAAGAACTCTAAAGCCAAAGATGTGTTTGGGATGGACTCTACCTTTCTTAAAAACTACAAAGAATCACTCATTGGCCCCATTACTAAGGTCACCAACACATCTATTGGTCTCGGGGTGTTTCCAAGGGTATGGAAGTCGGCCATAATAACGGCCATCTTTAAATCTGGCGACCCTGCTGACGTGAGTAACTACAGGCCCATTAGTATACTACCTGTGGTGTCAAAGGTTGTTGAAAAGTGTGTAGCAGAACAACTGATTGCCCACCTCAACAACAGCCCCTTCACATTACATTCCATGCAGTTTGGCTTCAGAGCGAAACACTCCACAGAAATGGCCAACTGCTTTTTTCTGGAAAATGTGAAGTCCAAGATGGACAAAGGGGGCGTTGTTGGGGCTGTGTTTCTGGACCTAAGGAAGGCTTTTGATACTGTTAACCATGAGATTCTCATCACAAAATTGTCCAAGTTCAACTTTTCCCCCGATGCCTTGAGATGGATGAAATCATACCTTGAAGGCAGAACTCAGTGTGTCAGAGTGAGCAATGAGCTGTCGCCCACTCTTAGCTATGATGTGGGTGTGCCCCAAGGGTCAATACTGGGGCCCCTCCTGTTCAGCCTGTACATTAATGATCTGCCTTCTGTCTGTACTGGGTCTGAAGTTCAAATGTATGCAGATGATACAGTGATATATGTGCATGCAAAGAGCAAACAACAAGCTGCACAAGAACTCACTACTGTAATGGTCCAGGTTACAAAATGGCTCAGTGACTCGTGTTTGCATCTCAATGTGAAAAAAACTGTTTGCATGTTCTTCACAAAGAGGGCAACAGATGCTACTGAGCCAGAAGTCTATGTGTCAGGGGAGAAGCTCCAGGGGGTATCTGATTTTAAGTACCTTGGCATCATACTTGATTCCAACCTCTCTTTTAAAAAGCATGTGAAAAAGGTAATTCAAATAACCAAATTCAACCTAGCTAATTTCCGATTTATACGAAATTGTTTGACTACAGAGGTAGCAAAACTGTACTTCAAATCTATGATACTCCCCCACTTAACATACTGCTTGACTAGTTGGGCCCAAGCTTGCTGTACAACAGTAAGACCTATTCAGTCTGTCTACAAACAGGCTCTCAAAGTGCTTGATAGGAAGCCCAATAGCCATCATCACTGTCACATCCTTAGAAAGCATGAGCTCCTGAGTTGGGAAAATCTTGTGCAATACACCGATGCATGTCTTGTATTCAAGATCCTAAATGGCTTGGCTCCCCCTCCACTCAGTATTTTTGTTAAACAGAAAACCCAAACATATGGCAGCAGATCCACAAGGTCTGCCATGAGAGGTGACTGTGTAGTTCCCCTAAGGAAAAGCACCTTTAGTAAATCTGCTTTTTCTGTGAGAGCTTCCCATGTCTGGAATACACTGCCATCAGACACACACAACTGCACCACATATCACACTTTCACAAAATGCTTGAAGACATGGCTAAAGGTCAATCAGATTTGTGAACATGGTCCCTAGCTGTGTGTTGCCTCTTTCCATGTCTGTTGTCTGTAACTTGTGAGGTGTGGAAACACTTTGTTGCTTTTATGAATTTTGTTTTGCTGCTTTTTGTTCTATGTTGCTCGGTCTGTATGCTACGTCTTGTTTGTCCTATGTTGCTATGTCTGTATGCTATGTCTTGTTCTATGTTGTTATTGTCTATATTGTAATTGTTTTTAATAACCTGCCCAGGGACTGCGGTTGAAAATTAGCCGGCTGGCTAAAACCGGCACTTTTACTGAAACGTTGATTAATGTGCACTGTCCCTGTAAAAATAAATAAACTCAAACTCAAACTCAAACACTGATTGATTCATTGGCTCAGACACACTGATTGATTCATTGGCTCAGACACACTGATTGATTCATTGGCTCAGACACACTGATTGATTCATTGGCTCAGACACTGATTGATTAATTGGCTCAGACACACTGCAGCATGACAGAGTCACCATGGCAGCATGACAGAGTCACCATGGCAGCCTGACAGAGTCACCATGGCAGCCTGACAGAGTCACTTGGCAGCATGACAGAGTCACCATGGCAGCATGACAGAGTCACCATGGCAGCCTGACAGAGTCACCATGGCAGCATGACAGAGTCACCATGGCAGCATGACAGAGTCACCATGGCAGCCTGACAGAGTCACCATGGCAGCCTGACAGAGTCACCATGGCAGCCTGACAGAGTCACCATGGCATCCTGACAGAGTCACCATGGCAGCATGACAGAGTCACCATGGCAGCCTGACAGAGTCACCATGGCAGCATGACAGAGTCACCATGGCAGCATGACAGAGTCACCATGGCAGCATGACAGAGTCACCATGGCAGCCTGACAGAGTCACCATGGCAGCATGACAGAGTCACCATGGCAGCATGACAGAGTCACCATGGCAGCATGACAGAGTCACCATGGCAGCATGACAGTCACCATGGCAGCATGACAGAGTCACCATGGCAGCATCAGAGTCACCATGGCAGCATGACAGAGTCACCATGGCAGCATGACAGACTCTCCACTGAAGACAGTGTGGCGCCATACCATACACTTTCTCATGACACTTGTTTTGAGCATAGAAGAGAAAGCAGGCAGCATTGATGCATCTGTGACACAGGCCTACAGATCATATAGAGACTGTCCTCTAAGCTCTGGTGCAAAAGGAAGGTTTTTGAAAGGGCTACACAATATATATATATATATATATATATATATATATACAGTGGCTTGCGAAAGTATTCACCCCCCTTGGCATTTTTCCTATTT
>LR778275.1:51927239-51952239 GCA_902810595.1 Coregonus sp. 'balchen' | reverse complement strand
ATGGAATCAAATCACAGGGAAATGAAATTCAACTGCAAAGTATAAAAAAAACAAGAGAATACAAAATAAAATAGAAAAATCTGGCCGAAAACAGCAATCACCCCCCCAGATGCAGTCGACCCCCAGCTCGAACTCTGATCCTGCTCAAACTCTTTTTTACTGCGATTGAAAAGTGTCGTTCCGACGGCACTCTGGAGCCAACAAGCGCCGCCTCTAAATAAAATCTGACTGAAAATATAAAAACAATTGTTTGGAGGTGTTTGTTGGACCGGAGCATCAGCGCTTCCACGTCATGGCAAGGCAGGTATGAAGGTGGCATCAGGACCATAGGGGAGGTTAACCAGGGGTTGGCTCAGGGTTGACCTGTAAACCCTCTGGGCTATAGGGGCAGGTACCGTAACCCTCTGGGCTATAGGGGCAGGTACCGTAACCCTCTGGGCTATAGGGGCAGGTACCGTAACCCTCTGGGCTATAGGGGCAGGTACCGTAACCCTCTGGGCTATAGGGGCAGGTACCGTAACCCTCTGGGCTATAGGGGCAGGTACCGTAACCCTCTGGGCTATAGGGGCAGGTACCGTAACCCTCTGGGCTATAGGGGCAGGTACCGTAAACTACTAAAACAATCCGTCCTTGACTAATAACGTGCGTCACATTAATGTTCACACCTGGCTGGATGTTGCATAGTCTGGACCATTCATCCATAAATGAATAACCCCTGGTTAGACCGGATCTATTGATGAAGGCATAGGGGAAGGGATGGAGCTGCTTGCCCCTGGTCCTTACTGAAGTATCGCCGACCAGTCACAGAGGCTGCATGGCGCTGAACAGCCAATCAGGGCGACTCTCCTTTACAGAGGAACACGCCCACACGCATGGTAAAGTAATGACATGTTTATGGAAGGCTGGCGAGGCCCAAACTCTGCTCTGTGTTGGCCAATAGTTCATTTGAATTAACACCGCCATAGCATGAACAATTTAAGATGTTGTAGTCTTTCAGTTTCAGGCCTTCAGTTTTTTTGTTGTTGATTGCAATAGTTTTCAATTATCAGTTGTACTCTACAATTTATTTTGAAATGGGGAAATCATTATTAGCACTCCCTCTGTCATTATTAGCACTCCCTCTGTCATTATTAGCACTCCCTCTGTCATTATTAGCACTCCCTCTGTCATTATTAGCACTCCCTCTGTCATTATTAGCACTCCCTCTGTCATTATTAGCACTCCCTCTGTCATTATTAGCACTCCCTCTGTCATTATTAGCACTCCCCTCTGTCATTATTAGCACTCCCTCTGTCATTATTAGCACTCCCTCTGTCATTATTAGCACTCCCTCTGTCATTATTAGCACTCCCTCTGTCATTATTAGCACTCCCTCTGTCATTATTAGCACTCCCTCTGTCATTATTAGCACTCCCTCTGTCATTATTAGCACTCCCTCTGTCATTATTAGCACTCCCTCTGTCATTATTAGCACTCCCTCTGTCATTATGCTGCTAATGTTTCCATTCGTTCTTCAATTTCTACAATGATTTCAGAGAAAGCATAATGGTGGAATGATGATTGATTAATTACATTAAAGGATGACTGTGCTAATCGTTATCACAACGTGTGGAACCAATGGAACACCTATGCTCAAGGTATTGCAGGCCTTGGTTGAGGAGAGCTGATTTGGAGGCGCGGCAACTCCCCGAGAGCAACACGTTTTGTTGTGCACGTGCACGCTACTGCACATGCTGTCATGTACTGTAGGGGGGAGTAATACACCGGGCAACGTTAACATTCTCCTATGAGTGGATGGAACCGCATCCATAGTGGTGACTCTGAAGTACAACATTTATATGTTACAGAATTGCAGAATGATAAGTATGCTTGAAAAATCACGTAAAGTAATTACTGGTATATGTCTCTTAGTACCATGCCAATCAACGCTAAGCACCTTGTTAAAACAGAAAGCTAAATAAATGATTGAACTTCTTATTACCAAAAATACTCATATCAAGGAATATAACAGGACATTTGAAAATTAAGGAATATTCTCATCTTAATTTTAAAAAAAAGTATTGATGATAGGACAACGTGTTTAAAGAAGCAGTTTGTTTATTGCAGAGTAACTGGCAGACTAAAACAAACTATACATTGAAGATGCTGAACTAGAATCTCTGTACCAACATATTCCTGGCTTTTGTTAACAAAACAAATAGGTACAGAATGCCCAAATGAAACATGGGAGAGAAGAGAGCTCAAATAGGTACAGAATGCCCAAATCAAATCAAATGTTATTTGCCACATGCGCCGAATACAACAGGTGTAGACCTTACAGTGAATGCAAATAATCTGGGTAGCCCTGATTGGCTGTTCAGGAGTCTTATGGCTTGGGGGTAGAAGCTGTTAAGGAGCCTTTTGGACCTAGACTTGGCGCTCCGGTACCGCTTGCCGTGCGGTAGCAGAGAGAACAGTCTATGACTAGGGTGGCTGGAGTCTTTGACCATTTTTAGGGCCTTCCTCTGACACCGCCTGGTATAGAGGTCCTGGATGGCAGGAAGCTTGGCCCCAGTGATTTCCTGGGCCGTACGCACTACCCTCTGTAGTGCCTTGCGGTCGGAGGCCGAGAAGTTGCCATATCAGGCGTTGATGCAACCAGTCAGGGTGCTCTCGATGGTGCAGCTTTAGAACGTTTTGAGGATCTGAGGATCCATGACCAATCTTTTCAGTCTCCTGAGGGGGAATAGGCTTTGTTGTGCCCTCTTCACGACTGTCTTGGTGTGTTTGGACAATGATAGTTTGTTGGTGATGTGGACACCAAGGAACTTGAAGCTCTCAACCTGTTCCACTACAGCCCTGTCGATGAGAATGGGGGCGTGCTCAGTCCTCATTTTATTCCTGTAGTCCACAATCATCTCCTTTGTCTTGATCACGTTGAGGGAGAGGTTGTTATCCTGGCACCACACGGTCAGTTCTCTGACCTCCTCCCTATAGGCTGTCTCATCGTTGTCGGTGATCAGGCCTACCACTGTTGTGTCGCGGCAAACTTAATGATGGTGTTGGAGTTGTGCCTAGCCATGCAGTCATGGGTGAACAGGGAGTACAGGAGGGGACTGAGCACGCACCCCTGAGGGGGCCCCGTGTTGAGGATCAGCGTGGCGGATGTGTTGTTACCTACCCTTACCACCTGGGGGTGGCCCGTCAGGAAGTCCAAGATCCAGTTGCAGAGGTAGGTGTTTAGTCCCAGGGTCCTTAGCTTAGTGATGAGCTTTGAGGGCACTATGGTGTTGAACGCTGAGCTGTAGTCAATGAATAGCATTCTCACGTAAGTGTTCCTCTTGTCCACGTGGGAAAGGGCAGTGTGGAGTGCAATAGAGATTGCATCATCTGTGGATCTGTTGGGGCGGTATGCAAATTGGAGTGGTTCTAGGGCTTCTGGGATAATGGTGTTGATGTGAGCCATGACCAGCCTTTCAAAGCACTTCATGGCTACAGACGTGAGTGCTACGGGTCGGTAGTCATTTAGGCAGGTTATCTTAGTGTCCTTGGGCACAGGGACTATGGTGGTCTGCTTGAAACATGTTTGTATTACAGAACATTACTCGAAGTGAGCATAGAAGTGATTTAGCTCGTCTGGTAGGCTTGTGTCACTGGGAAGGTCGCGGCTGTGCTTCCCATTGTAGTCACTAGATGAGACAACAAGAGACAGAACCACCACTAGATCAAACAAGAGACAGAACCACCACTAAATGGGACAACAAGAGACAGAACCACCACTAGATGGGACAACAAGAGACAGAACCACCACTAGATGGGACAACAAGAGACAGAACCACCACTAGATGAGACAAGAGACAGAACCACCACTAGATGAGACAAGAGACAGAATCACCACTAGATGGGACAACAAGAGACAGAACCACCACTAGATGAGACAACAAGAGACAGAACCACCACTAGATGAGACAACAAGAGACAGAACCACCACTAGATGAGACAAGAGACAGAACCACCACTAGATCAAACAAGAGACAGAACCACCACTAGATGGGACAACAAGAGACAGAACCACCACTAGATGAGACAAGAGACAGAACCACCACTAGATGGAACAAGAACAGAACCACACTAGATGAGACAAGACAGAACCACCACTAGATGAGACAACAAGAGACAGAACCACCACTAGATGAGACAACAAGAGACAGAACCACCACTAGATGGACAAGAGACAGAACCACCACTAGATGAGACAACAAGAGACAGAACCACCACTAGATAAGACAACAAGAGCAGAACCACCACTAGATGGGACAACAAGAGACAGAACCACCACTAGATGGACAAAGAGACAGAACCACCACTAGATGGGACAACACAGAGACAGAACCACCACTAGAGACAGAACCAACCACATGATGGGACAACAAGAGACAGAACCACCACTAGATGAGACAACAAGAGACAGAACACCACTAGATGGGACAAGAGACAGAACACCCACTAGATGAGACAACAAGAGACAGAACCACCACTAAATGGGACAACAAGAGACAGAACCACCACTAGATGAGACAACAAAGAGACAGAACCACACTAGATGAGACACACAAGAGACAGAACCACCACTAGATGAGACAGGGAGACAGAACCACCACTAGATGAGACAACAAGAGACAGAACCACCACTACATGAGACAACAAGGAGACAGAACCACACTAGATGGGGACAACAAGAGACAGAACCACCACTAGATGGGACAAGAGACAGAACCACCTCTAGATGGGACAACAAGAGACAGAACCACCACTAGATGAGACAAGAGACAGAACCACCACTAGATGAGACAACAAGAGACAGAACCACCACTAGATGAGACAACAAGAGACAGAACCACCACTAGATGAGACAAGAGACAGAACCACCACTAGATGAGACAAGAGACAGAACCACCACTAGATGAGACAACAAGAGACAGAACCACCACTAGATGGGACAACAAGAGACAGAACCACCACTAGATGAGACAAGAGACAGAACCACCACTGATGAGACAAGAGACAGAACCACCACTAGATGAGACAAGAGACAGAACCACCACTAGATGTCCTAGTGCTAACTAACCTAGTCCTTGATCATGACTCCCAGTTCCATTACTGTAAAGGCAGAATGCCTCCAGTTATCGAGAGCAAGTGCTAACCCAAACATCATGCCTGTTCTCATAAAAGTAACTAGGTACCTAACTTGCAAATCCGGGTTAGTTATCAATATCTTTGTCCGAGTTTAAATGAATTGGCTAGCTAGCTAACATTAGCTAGCATAGGGATCTTCTTAGCTAGCCAGTTCGAGTTGAAACATTATTGATAGCAAGCTGGCTAATGTTAACTATGCAAAGCTTCCTCTCTATGACATTACACCACATTACACATTAGGGAGACGCTATGTACATTACATGACCAGAAGTATGTGGACACCTGCTCGTCGAACATCTCATACCAAGATCAAGGGCATTAATATGGAGTTGGTCCCCCCTTTGCTGCTATAACAGCCTCCACTCTTCTGGGAAGAGCATTAGTGAGGTCGGGCACTGATATTTGGCGATTAGGCCTGGCTCGCAGTTGGCGTTCCAATTCATTCCAAAGGTGTTCGATGGGATTGAGGTCAGGGCTCTGTGCAGGCCAGTCAAGTTCTTCCACACTGATCTCGACAACAAACCATTTCTGTATGGACCTCGCTTTGTGCACGGGGGCATTGTCATGCTGAAACAGGAAAGGGCCTTCCCCAAACTGTTGCCAGAAAGTTGGAAGCACAGAATCGTCTAGAATGTCATTGTATGCTGTAGCGTTAAGATTTCCCTTCACTGGAACTAAGGGGCCTAGAATGAACCATGAAAAACAGCCCCAGACCATTATTCCTCCTCCACCAAACTTTACAGTTGGCACTATGCATTCGGGCAGGTAGCGTTTTCCTGGCATCAGCCAAACCCAGATTCATCCGTCGGACTGCCAGATAGTGAAGCGTGCTTCATCACTCCAGAGAACGCGTTTCCACTGCTCCAGAGTCCAATGGCGGCGAGCTTTACACCACTCCAGCCGACGCTTGGCATTGCGCATGGTGATCTTAGGCTTGTGTGCGGCTGCTCGGCCACGGAAACCCATTTCATGAAGCTCCCGACTAACAATTATTGTGCTGAAGTTGCTTCCAGAGGCAGTTTGGAACTCAGTAGTGAGTGTTGCATTCGAGGACAGACAATTTTTACGCACTACGCGCTTTAGCACTTGGCAGTCCTGTTCTGTGAGCTTGTTTGGCCTACCACTTCGCGGCTGAGCTGTTGTTGCTCCTAGACATTTCCATTTCACAATAACAGCACTTACAGTTGACCGTGGCAGCTCTAGCAGGGCAGAAATTTGACGAACTGACTTGTCGGAAAGGTGACATCCTATGACGGTGCCACGTTGAAAGTCACTGAGCTCTTCAGTAAGGCCATTCTACTGCCAATGTTTCCTATGGAGATTGCATGGCTGTGTGCTCAATTTTATACACCTGTCAGATATGGGTGTGGCTGAAATATACGAATCCACTAATTTGAAGGGGTGTCCACATACTTTTGTGGACACCCGGTTCAGGGAACAGAACCAAAAACTGGAAAATCACAAAATTTTTAGAGGAACAGAATCCGAACCGGGAACGAAAGTGATCTATATTGTTGCAGAACAGAACCGTTATTTTAAACTTATTTTACGTTCCGGGCATTTTTTTCCAGTCCCACAAAAAATGCAACAAAGCGCCTATGCAAAGCCCTCACTCAGCAACGTATTCCAGTGGCCCCTCCTCTCTGCCAGTGGCCCCTCCTCTCTGCCAGTGGCCCCTCCTCTCTGAAGCATAGGCTACTGGAGCCTACTGACGTTACAAGCGAGATTCAGACATTATGGAGAGAGATTTTTAATTAGAGAAGAATGGATTAACTTTTTCAATGCTAGTTAAGGATACTATAGCTTCTTAGCTAGCTAGCTAGCTATATCTGGTCCAACATTAAGCCAACTCTCGGAAGTTCAGCCTCCCTAGTCATAGACTGTTCTCTCTGCTACCGCACGGCAAGCGGTACCGGAGTGCCAAGTCTAGGTCCAAGAGGCTTCTAAACAGCTTCTACCCCCCCCCCCCCCCCCCCCCTTTTACGCTGCTGCCGCTCTCTGTTTATTATCTATGCATAGTAACTTTAACTCTACCTACATGTACATATGACCTCAATTACCTCGACTAACCTGTGCCCCTGCACATTGACTCTGTACCGGTACCCCCTATATATAGCCTCACTACTGTTATTTTACTGCTGTTCTTTAATATATATATTTTTAATTTTAATTTTAATTATCTATTTTTTACTTAACACTTATTTTTCTTAAAACTGTATTGTTGGTTAAGGGCTTGTCAGTAAGCATTTCACTGTAAGGTCTACACCTGTTGTATTTGACGCATGTGACAAATACAATTTGATTTGATTTGGAGTCAAAGTTCCACCATAGAAGCCGCTCCTCCGTAGGTATAATTCTGTGGGCCTAATTCAGATAATGCATGTCATGACAATATGCCCAGCGCTTCAAGCCAAGCCTCCTCCTCCACTCTCTCTCTCTCTCTCGCTCTCTCCCCAGTCGCATCTTGTGCCCTACACTTGTCTGTCCAATGCATGTAAACACCAGCTTGATAGCTTGATTGTCTTTTTTCAGAGGTTTAAAAAGGAACTTTTCGAACCGGTTCAGAACTTTATTTTGCTGGTCGGAACATTGGAACGGAAACGAAAAAAAGAATGGTTCTGTTCAGAACAAAATGATTCGAAAATAATTTTGGTTCCAACCCCTGCGGGAAACTGCCCTTTTCATCCTCATGCTAGCTAGCAGTAGCCACCACAGCCAGTGTTTGTTGTTCAACATGACGTACCATTGGTAGCTATCTACTGCTAGCTAGCATGAGGACTAACAGGGCAGTTTCCCGGGAAAACAAGTTAAAATCTATTATCAATCTTCTCAATGTATCAGTGTGGAGTACAGTGGCATATCCCGTCCCTGCATTGAGGTACGTTTTCTGAAGCATATCTCGTGCCGGCTCCACAGTGTCTTAATCTTAGTTTATCTAGTAATTTTAGGATCACCAAAGTTTGGTAGCCTATGCTGTTGGTTGCAACACTTGCTGGCCGTGGGCATGAGTGTTCATGCGGTGATTATAATGTATAACTCTTCAAACGTTCTCCTAAGGTCAAACAAGTTTGGTACAGGGACAGACAAAATGTTTACATGCAAATCTGATTGGACACAGCATTGAATTATTTAAATATATTTCCGGGGACAGCTCTAGCTGGGGACTGGTCACCCTATACCATAGCATTTACATTAACCAGACGCTCTTATCCAGAGCGACTTACAGTTAGTGAATACATATTTTTTTATACTGGCCCCCTGTGGGAATCAAACCCACAACCCTGGCGTTGCAAACGCCATGCTCTATCAACTGAGCTACATCCCTGCCGGCCATTCCCTCCCCTACCCTGGACGAATTGTGCACCGCCCATGAATCTCCCGGTCGCGGCCGGCTGCGACAGAGCCTGGATTTGAACCAGGATCTCTAGTGGCACAGTTAGCACTGCGATGCAGTGCCTTAGACCACTGCGCCACTCAGGAGTACAGCCTAGTTAACTTCTCAAAGCATTTTATTCAGATTCATGCTTTATATTTAATTTATTAAATGTGAATTATTTGGTGCTATACATTAACATATTTTAGTAACTGCTTTTTAAAATAATATTTAATCAGTGATGCAACTGTATCTGTTAATAAAAGTTATACATTGTGTTTGCTTTCTTTGCGTGGCAGTATCTGAGACACTAATCTAGTGTAAGCTTCTTAAATAGATCGAGATAGATGAGGTGCTGGATTATAACGCTGCTATTAGTCTCCTCTCTCTCTGGAGTAGATTCCACTCTCACCACTGAAGAGGTCAGATTCTTCTTCTGATATAACCATAGCTGTTGTTGGTCTGTTGAACAGGTTTTTATTATTATTACGATCTAATGGATTATTGGGATGATGCAGCTCTCTGAGGACTATTGAGTATGACAGTCTCAATGGTAAAAGGTTTTCTTTCAAGGACTTCTTTCTTTCAGCCAATTCATCTTTGACATCTACGCATAATGGTCATTCTGTGGGCCTGCTACCTGTTCCTCACTTACCTGTCTCTCTACCTGTCCTTCAACTTCCTGCGCAGTTTACGACAGGACAGTGGGAAGCAGAAAGTGACCTCAAGGATGCGTAGGAAGAGGAGAAGAAGGGGACGGGCTCGGCTGTCCACACGGAGAGCCTTCCAACGCAGGAGCACCAGCAGCTGACAGACATGAGCTCATTGGGATGATCAAGAAACTGCTTCTTCTGGTGGTACTCTACTGTCATGTGCAATGTGATAGAATCAAATGCAAGAACAAGTGATGGGACAATTGGACATCTGTAGGATTTGTTATGGGGGAACAATCAATGACAGTCTTAGGAGAAGACAAACGTTTGACATAAATTGTGGCAAAAAATAACTTTGTAGAGAACACATTTCATATAATTGTGTATTTTTACACAACAGACAGGCTGACTCAAAGGCTTAACTTTGTGTTGCATATTGGGGGGGGTCAATGGGTTCCGGGTTCAACACTCTTCTAGGGTGGTCCGGGGGCATGCCCCTCGTGAGATTAAAAAAAAGAAAAATAGCTGTGAAATTGTTGTTTCTGGTGAATTCTAGAGGGAAAATACATCCAAAACCTTCCTGATAATTTGGTCAATATATCCCAACCACAACTGAAATACCAATATTTTCTGTATTACTTTAAACTGTTGGTCTAACTCTAACAGTTCCGAAAGTCGCCACGTTTGGCAATTTGTTTGTAGAACGACTGTGAGAAAGTCAGTTCTAGGATGCGTTCAGTTCGATTGAACCTTTGCTAAGTTGCATAACTTTTGCTAGGTTGCGTAACACGTTTCCCCAAAACGTTCTTCAACATTCTTGAACAGACTTTAAGATAGCCTACGTTTGGTGGGTGTGGTTTGAAGCAATGAGTGACGTATTTGAAGGGCAGCGGTGCATTTTGAACCCACAACCCAACCCCTTCCCGTTTTTCAACTGATTGTTCAGAAGAGCACTGTTTCCGTGTAATTGAACGTTGCATTTTGTTTTTTCGTACTGAAATTTCCCCCTCCAAAAATGTGTCGAACAACATATTGGTCCATATTATCAGGCTGGTGTGTTATTTAGCAATTAGCATTATCGGTCACACTTTATTTGGATATTCCGGAAAGTCATAGTATCAACAAACTATCTGTTGATAAGCAACTGCTTGCTAAGGTTACGGTTCGAGCTCAGACAGCATTGTCAAACGTTTGCCTGCCGAAAGTACAGTCAATCTCTTTCGTGTTCACACAGCAAAGACCTTGAAGTCGTAAGCCACTCAGCCTTGTTAAAATACTCCAAACCAAAAGGTGGCATTAGTGTTGTTTGGCAATGCATGTCCGTGTGTGTTGCTTTATGGTCTAGTCAATGTTAGCTGTTGCTATTGTTGTAGAAAGCCCTTGTTGATACTAGCCAGATGGCCACAGCTAAATAACTAGCTAGCAAGATGACAAAGAAACCATTTAATTCACTCTCCTTAATTACATACAGCCCATAGATACATTTTTTGCTAGCTGGCTAACATTAGCTAAATGGTCAGTATGATTTGCTAGCTAGCTAGCTGTTGTGCTAGCTAGGTAAAGTAAAGACACTGCATTGACTCTCGGTAGCCAGCTACAGGCAGCTGCTTCATGGAAATGAATCCATTGTGATTTAATTAGACTGTTACTAGCTACAGTGGCCAGATAGCTAGCTATCAGACTGTTACTAGCTACAGCGGCCAGATAGCTAGCTATCAGACTGTTACTAGCTACAGCGGCCAGATAGCTAGCTATTAGACTGTTACTAGCTACAGTGGCCAGATAGCTAGCTATTAGACTGTTACTAGCTACAGTGGCCAGATAGCTAGCTATTAGACTGTTACTAGCTACAGCGGCCAGATAGCTAGCTATTAGACTGTACTAGCTACAGCGGCCAGAATAGCTAGCTATTAGACTGTTACTAGCTACAGCGCCAGATAGCTAGCTATTAGACTGTTACTAGCTACAGTGGCCAGATAGCTAGCTATTAGACTGTTACTAGCTACAGTGCCAGATCTAGCTTTAGCGTTACTAGCTACAGCGGCCAGATAGGCTATAGACTGTTCAAGCCAGATAAGCTAGCTTTAGACTGTTACTCTAGCTTACAGTGGCCAGATACTAGCTATAGACTGTTTAGCTAGTGGCCAATAGCTAGCTATAGCTGTACAGCCAGATGCTAGCTATAGACTGTTACTAGCTACAGTGGCCAGATAGCTTTCATTAGACTTTACTAGCTAAGTGGCCAGATATGCTATTAGACTGTACTAGCTACAGTGGCCAATAGCTATGCTATTAGACTGTACTAGCTACACGGCCAGATACTAGCTATTAGACTGTTACTAGCTACAGTGGCCAGATAGCTAGCTATTAGACTGTTACTAGCTACAGTGGCCAGATAGCTAGCTATTAGACTGTTACTAGCTACAGCGGCCAGATAGCTAGCTATTAGACTGTTACTAGCTACAGCGGCCAGATAGCTAGCTATTAGACTGTTACTAGCTACAGCGGCCAGATAGCTAGCTATTAGACTGTTACTAGCCAATAGCGCTATAGACTGTTACTAGCTAGCGCCAATAGACTATTAGACTGTTACTAGCTACAGCGGCCAGATAGCTAGCTATTAGACTGTTACTAGCTACAGTGGCCAATAGCTAGCTATTAGACTGTTACTAGCTACAGGGCCAGATAGCTAGCTATTAGACTGTTACTAGCTACAGCGGCCAATAGCTAGCTATTAGACTGTTACTAGCTACAGCGGCCAGATAGCTAGCTATTAGACTGTTACTAGCTACAGCGGCCAGATAGCTAGCTATTAGAACTGTTACTAGCTACAGTGGCCAATAGCTAGCTATTAGACTGTTACTAGCTACAGTGGCCAGATAGCTAGCTATTAGACTGTTACTAGCTACAGCGGCCAGATAGCTAGCTATTAGACTGTTACTAGCCGATCAGCGAGCTATAGACTGCTACTCAGAACTGTACAGGGCCAGATGCTAGCTATCAGACTGTACTACCAGATGCTAGCTATTAGCTGTTACTAGCCAGATAGCTAGCTATTAGACTGGTTACTAGCTACAGTGGCCAGATAGCTAGCTATTAGACTGTTACTAGCTACAGTGGCCAGATAGCTAGCTATTAGACTGTTACTAGCCAGATAGCTAGCTATTAGACTGTTACTAGCTACAGTGGCCAGATAGCTAGCTATTAGACTGTTACTAGCTACAGTGGCCAGATAGCTGCTATTAGACTGTTACTAGCTACAGTGGCCAGATAGCTAGCTATTAGACTGTTACTAGCTACAGCGGCCAGATAGCTAGCTATTAGACTGTTACTAGCTACAGTGGCCAGATAGCTAGCTATTAGACTGTTACTAGCTACAGTGGCCAGATAGCTAGCTATTAGACTGTTACTAGCTACAGCGGCCAGATAGCTAGCTATTAGACTGTTACTAGCTACAGCGGCCAGATAGCTAGCTATTAGACTGTTACTAGCTACAGCGGCCAGATAGCTAGCTATTAGACTGTTACTAGCTACAGTGGCCAGATAGCTAGCTATTAGACTGTTACTAGCTACAGTGGCCAGATAGCTAGCTATCAGACTGTTACTAGCTACAGCGGCCAGATAGCTTGTGCATTGTGCTGCACCATGTTTTAAAAAATGAAAGTTTGCGCTGCACTTACCACTCGATTAGTTTCATATGAAGTGTGTGTGACTGCCTTGCTCAGTTAGTGCACATGATCAAACCTAATTAAAAAATCCTTTAAGCACAAAACTCTTTAGCCAGATGTAAAGACTTTGTTTAGAAAAAAACGCAGCTTTATTGTTTTAGTTAGAACAATTCTGATGAAAAGGGGGTGGATGACGTTGTTGCTGCTCGCGCTGTTCCCTGTGCGCACTGAGTGCTAGTGCATGTGATGCAACCAGGATATAGGTGGTCCATGAATCGGTAAACATGAGTAGATCACCCTGAAAACAACGGATGAACATCCAATTCTTATTATACCTCAGTGGGGAACATCCTATGCCCCCCGGCAACCCCCCCGTAGCCTACTAGAAACCAGTTGTTCCAAAGTTTAGAATACTACCAAAGATGTGTTTGAACTCACAAAATGCCCAATATAACCTTTACCAATTGTCTCTTGTTTTCGAACTCACATGCGAGATGCGCACCTCATCACTTCGCAATAGAAACCTCCAATTGAAAAATATCCAATCATAAAATAAGGAATTTAGTAAAATAATAATAAATAATTGGTCATTTAGCAGACGCTCTTATCCAGAGCGACTTACAGGAACAATTAGGGTTAAGTGCCTTGCTCAAGGGCACATCGACAGATTTTTCACCTAGTCAGCTCGGGGATTAGAACCAGCGACCTTCCGGTTACTAGCACAACGCTCTTAACCACTAAGCTACCTGCCGCCCATAGTAGTACTGTGTAGTGTAAAGCCACAGAAAGCCAATAGCTACAGTGGGAAAATTATTTCCAATCCATCAAATTCATCATGGTAAATTATTGGAGGGGTCAATAAATCCCTCCAAGTTACGCGCCTGGGCTGACTGAGGTGTCAATGGTTCTCCCCTTGTAAGGTGTTAGCACAGATGGAACAATGAGCCAGATATTTCACCGGATGTATCCATCTGAAGCATCTGGTTGGCATTTCCACTCACCACTAAATATTGTGATGAGAGGAAGTCCAGTGGCCGGCAGTGGGAGTTTGGCCGACATTCGGCTAATTTTCTCATAGATTAAAGATTTGATCTCAATACAGTTTTCTTTTCCCCAAACTAAAATCTGTTACGAACAGAGTGGACTACGTTTTGTAGACTTTACCCTTTGCCAAAGTTTTGTTGTTTAGAAGGAGTGCCAGGGTCAATTGAGTTATAAAATGGTGTTGTTTAGAAGGAGTGCAAGGGCCAATTGAGTTATTGCACAGGCGCATCTCACAGAGTAGGCATTCCCTAATGAAGATATGCAAATACATGCTAGAACGCACCAATAGGATATCGCTAGCTCACGCTTGGCTCCGCCCACCTCCTTGCTTGTTCTGCCCACTATGATTAATTTGCTGCCGTTGGAAACGACAGGCTGTGGTCTATCTTGGATCACGGATTATTAGATAGAAGAGGATCAGCATGATCACCTAGATCTGGTCCAGGACGTTAGTGCGGCTTGCTGACGCTGAGCCAATACCCTGGACTGGAGCTACACGCCCACCATGTTCTATCCATATTAGGGTGCTCATAATCCCTATGTGATCCACAAGAGACATACAGTAGTAACAGTACTATGTGTATCGTGTTGATGACCACAATAGACTTTAAACTGCAAACAACATGTATTCCTTGCACAACACTTGTAACTGCCTTGACATCGATATCAGTCTCAGTTTCTCAATCATAAACTGTATGTTATAATGTGCTTTATCTACATTATTAAAATATACAGTGCATTCGGAAAGTATTCAGACCCCTTGACTTTTTCCACATTTTGTTACATTACAGCCTTATTTTATATTTGAATAAACTGTTTTTTTCCCTCATCAATCTACACACAATACCCCATAATGATGAAGCAAAAACAGGTTTCACATTTACATAAGTATTCAGACCCCTTCGGCAGCGATTACAGCCTCAAGTCTTCTTCGGTATGACGCTACAAGCTTGGCACACCTGTATTTGGGGAGTTTCTCCCATTCCTCTCTGCAGATTCCCTCAAGCTCTGTCAGGTTGGATGGGGAGCGTTGCTGCACAGCTATTTTCAGGTCTCTCCAGAGATGTTCGATCGGGTTCAAGTCCGGCTATGGCTGGGCCACTCAAGGACATTCAGAGACTTGTCCCGAAGCCACTCCTGCGTTGTCTTGGCTGTGTGCTTAGGGTCGTTGTCCTGTTGGAAGGTGAACCTTCGCCCCAGTCTGAGGTCCTGGAGCAGGTTTTCATCAAGGATCTCTCAGTACTTTTCTCCGTTCATCTTTCCCTCGATCCTGGCTAGTCTCCCAGTCCCTGCCGCTGAAAACATCACCACAGCATGATGCTGCTACAACCATGCTTCACCATAGGGATGGTGCCAGGTTTCCTCCAGACGTGACGCTTGACATTCAGGCCAAAGAGTTCAATCTTGGTTTCATCAGACCAGAGAATCTTGTTTCTCATGGTCTGAGTCCTTCAGGTGCCTTTTGGCAAACTCCAAGTGGGCTGTCATGTGCCTTTGGCTTCCGTCTGGCCACTCTACCATAAAGGCCTGATTGGTGGAGTGCTGCAGAGATGGTTGTCCTTCTGGAAGGTTCTCCCATCTCCACAGAGGAACTCTGGAGCTCTGTCAGAGTGACCATCGGGTTCTTGGTCACCTTCCTGACCAAGGCCCTTCTCCCCCAATTGCTCAGTTTGGCCGGGTGGCCAGCTATAGGAAGACTCTTGGTGATTCCAAACTTCTTCCATTTAAGATTGATGGAGGCCACTGTGTTCTTGGGGACCTTCAATGCTGCAGACATTTTTTGGTACCCTTCCCCAGATCTGTGCCTCGACACAATCCTGTCTCCGAGCTCTACGGACAATTCCTTCGAACTCATGGCTTGGTTTTTGCTCTGACATGCACTGTCAACTGTGTGACCATATATAGACAGGTGTGTGCCTTTCCAAATCATATCCAATCAATTGAATTTACCACAGGTGGACTCCATTCAAGTTGTAGAAACATCTCAAGGATGATCAATGGAAACAGGATAGACCTGAGCTCAATTTTGAGTCATAGCAAAGGATCTGAATACTTATGTAAATAAGGTATTTCTGTTTTTTTTTCTAAAAACCTGTTTTTGCTTTGTTATTACGGGGTATTGTGTGTAGATTGCTGAATATTTTTATTTATTTAATCCATTTTAGAATAAGGCTGTAATGTAACAAAATGTGGAAAAGGTCAAAGGGTCTGAATACTTTCCCGAAGGCACTGTATATTTAGTATTTAATGAGATATGACTTCTTCCATCAGTTTGTAAGGGGATTGTGGTCTGTGCTGACAGTTCTTCATCCAGTTACACCAGGCAACCTAGTGGACAAAGTGAAATACTGAACTGTACTTGTGATGCCATGAAAACAAAGTATTCAGAAAGATTCAAAGATGTCAATCAGATCTTTGAGAGGTTAACAACAACGTACCGCAGCCATACAGGAGGTTTATCTTGTGTATGTCCAGGAGACCTATTTCTCTGACCATTTGCTGCGTAGGGATCTGGTTTGGGGATTATGGTTGCGCTTCATTGTAATCAGATGAATATTTGGAAGGGGTCTCTAATGTTTGGTATACTCGTGTAAATGCATGCCAGTCTCTCTTGGCTAAGAGTTGAAGAGAGACTGACTGCATCACTTAAAATCCCAAATTGTTTGCATAGTCAACTTACACACAGCTCTGACACACACACTTACCCCACCAGACATGCCACCAGGGGTCTTTTCACAGTCCCAAAATCAAGAAAAGAAATCAAGAAAGCGTACAGTATTATACAGAGCCGTTATTGCATGGAACTCCCTTCAATCTCATGTTGCTCAAATAAACAGCAAACCTGGTTTCAAGAAACAGATAAAGCATCACCTCACGGCACAACGCCTCTCCCCTATTTAACCTAGATAGTTTGTGTGTATGTATTGATATGTAGGCTACGTGTGCCATTTTCCAAATGAATGTAGTTCTGTCCTTGAGCTGTTCTTGTCTATTAATGTTCTGTATTATATCATGTTTCATGTTTTGTGTGGACCCCAGGAAGAGCAACAGCTAATGGGGCTCCAAATATAAATCCCAAATACCACCGTCCTCTGAGAAGGCTACAGCTAATGGGGATCCTAATATAATACCAATTACCAACCGTCCTCTGAGAAGGCCTAACAGCTAATGGGGAATCCTAAAATTAATACCAATTACCCACCGTCCTCTGAGAAAGGCGACAGCGTAATTGGGGATCCTAATATAATACCAATTAACCACCGTCCTCCTGAGAAGGTCTACAGCTAATGGGGATCCTCATTATATATACCAATTACCACCGTCCTCTGAGAAGGCTACAGCTAATGAAGGGATCCTAATATAATACCAATTAACCTACCACCGTTCCCTCCTGAGAAGGCTACAGCTAATGGGGATCCTAAAATAATCCCAAATTACCACCGTCCTCTGAGAAGGCTACAGCTAATGGGGATCCTAATATAATACCAATTACCACCGTCCTCTGAGAAGGCTACAGCTAATGGGGATCCTAATATAATACCAATTACCACCGTCCTCTGAGAAGGCTACAGCTAATGGGGATCCTAATATAATACCAATTACCCCGCCGTCCTCTGAGAAGACTACAGCTAATGGGGATCCTAATATAATACCAATTACCGCCGCCCTCTGAGAAGCTACAGCTAATGGGGATCCTAATATAATACCAATTACCACCGTCCCTCTGAAAAGACAAACAGCTAATGGGGATCCTAATAATACCAATTACCACCGTCCTCTGAGAAGCTACAGCTAATGGGGATCCTAATATAATCCCAAATTTAAACCACCGTCCTCTGAGAAGGCTACAGCTAATGGGGATCCTAATATAATACCAAATTACCCCCGGGTCCTCTGAGAAGACTACAGCTAATGGGATCCTAATATAATCCAATTACCGCGTCCTCTGAGAAGCTACAGCTAATGGGAATCCTAATATAATACCAATTACCACCTCCCCCCTGAGGGGGGCTACAGCTAATGGGGATCCTATATAATCCCAAATTACCACCGCCCTCTGAGAAGGCTACAGCTAATGGGGATCCTAATATAATCCCAAATTAACCCCCGCCGTCCTCTGAGAAGACTACAGCTAAGGGGGATCCTAATAAATACCAATTACCACCGTCCTCTGAGAAGGCTACAGCTAATGGGGATCCTAATATACCATTACCCACCGTCCTCTGAGAAGGCTACAGCTAATGGGGATCCTAATATAATACCAATTACCACCGTCCTCTGAAAAGGGCTACAGCTATGGGGATCCTAATATAATACCAATTACCACCGTCCTCTGAGAAGACTACAGCTAAGGGGGATCCTAATATAAACCAATTACCGCCGTCCTCTGAGAAGGCTACACCCCTATGGGATCCAAATATAATACCAATTAAACCGCCTCCTCTGAGAAGGCTACAGCTAATGGGGATCCTAATATAATACCCAATTCCCCACCGTCCCTCTGAGAAGACTACAGCTAATGGGGATCCTAATATAATACCAATTACCCCCGTCCTCTGAGAAGGCTACAGCAAATGGGATCCTAATATAATCCCAATTACCGCCGTCCTTTTGAAAGGCTACAGCTAATGGGGATCCTAATATAATACCAATTCCCACCGTCCTCTGAGAAGGCTACAGCAAATGGGGATCCTAATAATACCAATTCCACCGTCCTCTGAGAAGGCTACAGCTAATGGGGATCCTAATATAATACCAATTACCGCCGTCCTCTGAGAAACTACAGCTAATGGGATCCTAATATAATACCAATTACCACCGTCCTCTGAGAAGGCTACAGCTATGGGGATCCTAATATAATACCAATTACCACCGTCCTCTTGAGAAGGCTACAGCTAATGGATCCTAATATAAACCAATTACCGCCGTCCTCTGAGAAGGCTACAGCTAATGGGGATCCTAATATAATACCAATTACCGCCGTCCTCTGAGAAGGCTACAGCTAATGGGGATCCTAATATAATACCAATTACCACCGTCCTCTGAGAAGGCTACAGCTAATGGGGATCCTAATATAATACCAATTACCGCCGTCCTCTGAGAAGGCTACAGCTAATGGGGATCCTAATATAATACCAATTACCGCCGTCCTCTGAGAAGGCTACAGCTAATGGGGGATCCTAATATAATACCATTACCACCGTCCTCTGAGAAGGCTACAGCTAATGGGGATCCTAATATAATACCAATTAACGCCGTCCTCTGAGAAGACTACAGCTAATGGGGATCCTAATATAATACCATTACCGCCGTCCTCTGAGAAGGCTACAGCTAATGGGGATCCTAATATACATACCCAATTACCACCGTCCTCTGAGAAGGCTACAGCTAATGGGGATCCTAATATAATACCAATTACCGCCGTCCTCTGAGAGACTACAGCTAATGGGATCCTAATATAATACCAATTACCAGCCGTCCTCTGAGAAGGCTACAGCTAATGGGGATCCTAATATAATACCAATTACCCCGTCCTCTGAGAAGGCTACAGCTAATGGGATCCTAATAAATACCAATTACCGCCGCCTTCCTCCTGAGAAGACTAAAGCTAATGGGGATCCTAATTATACAACAATTACCGCCGTCTCTGAGAAGACTACAGCAATGGGGATCCTAATATAATACCAATTACCCGCCGTCCTATGAGAAGACTACAGCTAATGGGGATCCTAATTAATACCAATTACCACCGTCCTTGAGAAGGCTACAGCTAATGGGGATCCTAATATAATACCAATTACCGCCGTCCTCTGAGAAGACTACAGCTAATGGGGATCCTAATATAATACCAATTACCGCCGTCCTCTGAGAAGACTACAGCTAATGGGGATCCTAATATAATACCAATTACCACCGTCCTCTGAGAAGACTACAGCTAATGGGGATCCTAATATAATACCAATTACCACCGTCCTCTGAGAAGACTACAGCTAATGGGGATCCTAATATAATACCAATTACCGCCGTCCTCTGAGAAGACTACAGCTAATGGGGATCCTAATATAATACCAATTACCGCCGTCCTCTGAGAAGACTACAGCTAATGGGGATCCTAATATAATACCAATTACCACCGTCCTCTGAGAAGGACTACAGCTAATGGGATCCTAATATAATACCAATTACCACCGTCCTCTGAGAAAGGCTACAGCTAATGGGGGATCCTAATATAATACCAATTACCACCGTCCTCTGAGAAGACTACAGCTAATGGGGATCCTAACTATATACCAATTACCACCGTCCTCTGAGAAGACTACAGCTAATGGGGATCCTAATATAATACCACATTTACCACCGTCCTCTGAGAAGACTACAGCTAATGGGGGATCCAATATAATACCAATTGCCACCGTCCCCTGAAAACAAGCTAATGGGGCTCCTAATAATACCAATTACCGCCGTCCTCTGAGAAGACTACAGCTAATGGGGATCCTAATATAATACCAATTACCACCGTCCTCTTGAGAAGACTACAGCTAATGGGGATCCTAATATAATACCAATTACCCCGTCCTCTGAGAAGACTACAGCTAATTGGGGATCCTAATATATACCAATTACCGCCGTCCTCTGAGAAGACTACAGCTAATGGGGATCCTAATATAATACCAATTACCACCGTCCTCTGAGAAGACTACAGCTAATGGGGGATCACTAATATAATACCAATTACCCCGTCCTCTGAGAAGACTACAGCTAATGGGGATCCTAATATAATACCAATTACCACCGTCCTCTGAGAAGACTACAGCTAATGGGGATCCTAATATAATACCAATTACCACCGTCCTCTGAGAAGACTACAGCTAATGGGGATCCTAATATAATACCAATTACCACCGTCCTCTGAGAAGGCTACAGCTAATGGGGATCCTAATATAATACCAATTACCACCGTCCTCTGAGAAGGCTACAGCTAATGGGGATCCTAATATAATACCAATTACCACCGTCCTCTGAGAGGCTACAAGCTAATGGGATCCTAATATAATACCAATTCCCAACCTCCTCTGAGAAGACTACGCTAATGGGACCCTATATAATACCAATTACCGCCGCCCTCTGAGAAGACTACAGCTAATGGGGATCCTAATATATACCAATTCCCCACCGTCCTCTGAGAAGACTACAGCTAATGGGGATCCTAATATAATCCAATTACCACCGTCCTCTAGAAGACTACAGCTAATGGGATCCTAATATAATACCAATTACCACCGTCCTCTGAGAAGACTACAGCTAAGGGGGATCCTAATATAATACCAAAAACCGCCGTCCTCTGAGAAGACTACAGCTAATGGGGATCCTAATATAAAAACCAATTCCCCAACCGTCCTCTGAGAAGGCTACAGCTAATGGGGATCCAATATAATACCAATTACCACCGTCCTCTGAGAAGACTAAAAAGCTAATGGGGATCCAAATATAATACCAATTACCACCGTCCTCTGAGAAGGCTACAGCTAATTGGGGATCCAATATAATACCAATTACCGACCGTCCTCTGAGAAGACTACAGCTAATGGGGATCCTAATCTAATAAACCAATTACCACCGGTCCTCTGAGAAGGGACCTACAGCTAAATGGGGATCCTAATATAATACCAATTACCACCGTCCTCTGAGAAGACTACAGCTAATGGGGATCCTAATATAATAACCAATTACCGCCGTCCTCTGAGAAGCTACAGCTAATGGGATCCTAATATAATACCAATTACCACCGTCCTCTGAGAAGGCTACAGCTAATGGGGATCCTAATATAATACCAATTACCACCTTCCTCTGAGAAGACTACAGCTAATGGGGATCCTAATATTAATACCAATTACCGACCCGTCCTCTGAGAAGGCTACAGCTAATGGGGATCCTAATATAATACCAATTACCCGCCGTCCTCTGAGAAACTACAGCTAATGGGGATCCTAATATAATACCAATTAACCCCGTCCTCTGAGAAGGCTACAAGCTAATGGGGATCCTAATATAATACCAAATTAAACCGCCGTCCTCTGAGAAGACTACAGCTAATGGGGATCCTAATATATACCAATTACCCCCGTCCTCTGAAAAGGCTACAGCTAATGGGGATCCTAATATAAAAAACCAATTACCACCGTCCTCTGAAAGGCTACAGCTAATGGGGATCCTAATATAATACCAAATTACCACCGTCCTCTGAGAAGGCTACAGCTAATGGGATCCTAATATAATCCCAAATTTAAACCCCGCCGTCCTCTGAGAGGCTCAGCTAATGGGATCCTAATATAATACCAATTACCACCGTCCTCTGAGAGACTACAGCTAATGGGGATCCTAATAATACCAATTACCGCCGTCCTCTGAAAGGCTACAGCTAATGGGGATCCTAATATAATACCAATTACCACCGTCCCTCTGAGAAGACTACAGCAAATGGGGACCCCTAATATAATACCAAATTACCACCGTCCTCTGAGAAGACTACAGCTAATGGGGATCCTAATATAATACCAATTACCGCCGTCCTCTGAGAAGGCTACAGCTAATGGGGATCCTAATATAATACCAATTACCGCCGTCCTCTGAGAAGACTACAGCTAATGGGGATCCTAATATAATACCAATTACCACCGTCCTCTGAGAAGACTACAGCTAATGGGGATCCTAATATAATACCAATTACCACCGTCCTCTGAGAAGACTACAGCTAATGGGGATCCTAATATAATACCAATTACCGCCGTCCTCTGAGAAGGTAATTACCGCCGTCCTCTGAGAAGGTAATTACCTCCGTCCTCTGAGAAGGTAATTACCGCCGTCCTCTGAGAAGGTAATTACCGCCGTCCTCTGAGAAGGTAATTACCTCCGTCCTCTGAGAAGGTAATTACCGCCGTCCTCTGAGAAGGTAATTACCGCCGTCCTCTGAGAAGACATGCCTGCATCAGAGGATACAACTCAAGCTACATTCTTAGGCGGAAGTAAGTAAACTCATCCCTGATCTGTTTGTGCTGTCTTGCCAACTCCTATTTTCATTGTCTCAACTAGGTTGGCAAGGAATTGGCAACACAGAACTAGGTTGGCAAGGAATTGGCAAAACAGAACTAGGTTGGCAAGGAATTGGCAAAACAGAACTAGGTTGGCAAGGAATTGGCAAAACAGAACAAACAGACCAGTGAATATAGAATATCACCCCACCTACACCAACTCACCTGCCATAGTCCATGATGGAGCTGTAGTCATGAACAGTATTGAGGTTGTTGGTCTGATACTTCTTACAGTTATGACCTGTTTAGGGACATACAAAGACAACAGAGAAACATAATTAATAGGCATCTGCTGTTTAATGTATTAATGATTATTTCATCTGTTGTTTAATGTATTAATGATTATTTCAGTCTTTAGTCCTTTATTAAGGGTCCATTAATAGTGATAAAGAGAGAAAGAGGGGGAGAGAGAGAGCTAGGGAGAAAGACAGAAGGAGAGAGAGCGAGACAAAGGGAGCGAGACAGAGAGATAGCTATTGAGAGAGATGGAGGGAAAAGAAGAAGAGGGGAGGGGCTAGAGAGACAGAGGGAGAGAGAGAGCTAGAGAGAGAGAGACCCCCCCGGTCCCCCCCATCAGAGCCCATGATAGCCCTCCTGACAACCACCACACACCCACTGAGGACACACACAAGCCACAGATTGTACTCCTTATGGACTCAAATGGGAAATACATACAAGAAAATAAACTTTTTCCCAAACACACATTGTCTAAACTCTGGGGTCCAAACACCCAGCGCCCCCTAGACCTTCTGTCTGAGGACCAACTAGGGTCATCCAGCCAAATAATAAGACACAGAGGCACAAATGACCTGAGAGCACAGCAGGAAATTGTGGCCACAGCACTCAAGGGAGTGATTGAAAAAGCTTCTTCTACTTTCCCCAACTCACAAGTGGTTATCTCAACCCTGCTACCATGAAAAGACTCCCACCCTGCTACCATGAAAAGACTCCCACCCTGTTACCACGAAAAGACTCCCACCCTGCTACCACGAAAAGACTCCCACCCTGCTACCACGAAAAGACTCCCACCCTGCTACCATGAAAAGACTTCCACCCTGCTACCATACAGCGGCTAAACGCTAACTTACCGTAACTGTGCCTTAAAATCAAATGTCTACCCGGCCCACCACTCCACCCTGGACTGGAACAGCCTTTATGACCAGGTCCACCTATACAAGGCAGCAGTGCCCACCTTCGCCCGGACCCTAAAGGATATCGCCCTCAACCGCAGCTCCAACACCTCACACAGGAGCAACAGATCAACAGACACCCCGCCCAGACCAGCGAGACACTCTCCCAGACCTGTGGGACCCCCCCCCCCCAGACCTACACATAGATGACCCCCGCCGAGAGGACCTACATCCAGACCACAGCACCACCAGCCATATCCACACCCCCACCCCAACCAATCAATACCCCCCCAAACCAACCATGCCCACACCCCATATAGGCTCCCTCAGGTCAGACCTATGCCCCTCCTGCCCACCCCATGCCCCCCACCCCCGCAAAGAGGGCCTCAATAGGACCTAGTTTTTGTCCCATGGAATAAATGTTGTAGATCTTAATGTTTTTCCACAAAATCCCTGGACTATCGGACCACCATTTATTACATTTGCAATCGCAACAAATAATCTGCTCAGACCCCAACCAAGGAGCATCAAAAGTCGTGCTATAAATTCTCAAACAACACAAAAATTTCATTGATGCCCTTCCAGACTCCTTCTGCCTACCCAAGGACGTCAGAGGACAAAAATCAGTTAACCACTTAACTGAGGAACTCAATTTAACCTTGCGCAATACCCTAGATGCAGTTGGCACCCTAAAAACGAAAAACATTTGTCCATAAGAAAACTAGCTCCCTGGTATACAGAAAATACCCGAGCTTTGAAGCAAGCTTCCAGGAAATTGGAACGGAAATGGCGCCACACCAAACTGGAAGTCTTCCGACTAGCTTGGAAAGACAGTACCGTGCAGTACCGAAGGCCCTCACTGCTGGAA
>LR778275.1:51881675-51927139 GCA_902810595.1 Coregonus sp. 'balchen' | reverse complement strand
AAGAAGAACAAAAAAAAATCCAGAAAAACGCATGTCAAAAATGGTTATAAATTGATTTGCATTTTAACTGAGGGAAAATAAGTATTTGACCCCCTCTCAATCAGAAAGATTTCTGTCTCCCAGGTGTCTTTTATACAGGTAATGAGCTGAGATTAGGAAGCACACTCTTAAAGGGAGTGCTCCTAATCTCAGCTTGTTACCTGTATAAAAGACACCTGTCCACAGAAGCAATCAATCAATCAGATTCATTTAGCAGCTCCGTCTTGCCAAGGTTCAGCTTGAGGTGGTGATCCGTCATCCATACTGATATGTCTGCCAGACATGCAGAGATGCGATTCGCCAAACTCTCCACCATGGCCAAAGACCCAAAGAGCTCTCCAAGGATGTCAGGTACAAGATTGTAGACCTACACAAGGCTGGAATGGGCTACAAGACCCTCGCCAAGCAGCTTGGTGAGAAGGTGACAACAGTTGGTGCGATTATTCGCAAATGGAAGAAACACAAAAGACCTGTCAATCACCCTCGGCCTGGGGCTCCATGCAAGATCTCACCTCGTGGAGTTGCAATGATCATGAGAACGGTGAGGAATCAGCCCCAGAACTACACCGGGAGGATCTTGTCAATGATCTCAAGGCAGCTGGGACCATAGTCACCAAGAAAACAATTGGTAACACACTACGCCGTGAAGGACTGAAATCCTGCAGCGCCCGCAAGGTCCCCCTGCTCAAGAAAGCCACATATACAGGGCCCGTCTGAAGTTTGCCAATGAACATCTGATGATTCAGAGGAGAACTGGGTGGAAAGTGTTGTGGTCAGTTGAGACCAAAATCGAGCTCTTTGGCATCAACTCAAACTCGCCGTGTTTGGAGGAGGAGGAATGCTGCCAATGACCCCAAGAACACCATCCCCACCGTCAAACATGGAGGTGGAAACATTATTGCTTTGGGGGTGTTTTCTGCTAAGGGACAGGACAGCTTCACCGCCATCAAAGGTGACGATGGACGTGGCCATGTACCGTCAAATCTTGGGTGAGAACCTTCCCTCAGCCAGGGCATTGAAAATGGGTCGTGGATTGGATATTCCAGCATGACAATGACCCAAAATACACGGCCAAGGCAACAAAGGAGTGGCTCAAGAAGAAGCACCATTAAGGTCCTGGAGTGGCCTAGCTGTCTCCAGACCTTAATCCCATAGAAAATCTGTGGAGGGAGCTGAAGGTTAGAGTTGCCAAACGTCAGCCTCGAAACCTTAATGACTTGGAGAAGATCTGCAAAGAGGAGTGGGACAAAATCCCTCCTGAGATGTGTGCAAACCTGGTGGCCAACCACAAGAAATGTCTGACCTCTGTGATTGCCAACAAGGGTTTTGCCACCAAGTGCTAAGTCATATTTTGCAGAGGGGTCAAATACTTATTTCCCTCATTAAAATGCAAATAATGCGTTTTTCTGGATTTTTTTGTTGTTATTCTGTCTCTCACTGTTCAAATAAACCTACCATTAAAATTATAGACTGATCATGTCTTTGTCAGTGGGCAAACGTACAAAATCAGCAGTGGATCAAATACTTTTTTCCCTCACTGTAATACTGTACGCTTTCTTGAATGTATTCTGGATTTGTGGACTGTGAAAAGACCCCTGGTGGTATGTCTGGTGGGGTAAGTGTGTGTGTCAGAGCTGTGTGTAAATTGACTATGCAAACAATTTGGGATTTTAAGTGATGCAGTCAGTCTCTGCTCAACTCTTAGCCAAGAGAGACTGGCATGCATAGTATTTATATCAGCCCTCTGATTACAATGAAGAGCAAGACGTGCCGCTCTGTTCTGGGCCAGCTGCAGCTTAACTAGGTCTTTCCTTGCAGCACTGGACCACATGACTGGACAATAATCAAGATAAGACATAACTAGAGCCAGCAGAACTTACTTTGTGGAGTGTGGTGTCAAAAAAGCAGAGCATCTCCTTATTACGGACAGACCTCTCCCCATCTTTACAACCATTGAATCTATATGTTTTGACTATGATAGTTAACAATCTAAGGTACCGGCAAGTAATTTAGTCTCCTCAACTTGTTCAACAGCCACGGGGAGGGTGTGTGAGAGGAAGGGTGAGTTACAGGTAGGGCATGTGAGAGGGAGGGTGTGTGAGAGGGAGGGTGAGTTACAGGGAGGGTGAGTTAGAGGGAGGGTGATTTAAAGGGGGGGTGAGTTAAGGGGGAGGGGGGGGTGGGGGAGGGGGGGGTGGGGGTTAGAGGGGGGGGAGTTAGAGGGAGGGGGGGGGGGGAGGGGAGGGGGAAAGGGGGGGTGAGTGGGGGGGGGTGAGTTGGGGAGGGGGGGGTTTTTAGGGGAGGGTGGTGGGGAGGGGTTTTAAAGGAGGGGGGGTTTTGGGGGGGGGGTTTAGGGGAGGTGATTAGGGGGGAGGGTGGTTGGGGGGGGGGGTTTGGGGAGGGGGGGGGGGGGTTTGAGTTAGAGGGAGGGTAAAAGGGTGGGGGGGGTTGGTTTTAGGGGGGGTGGTTGGGGGGGGGGTTTTGGGGGGGGTGGTTGGGGGGGTGGGGGAGGGGGGGGGGGTGGGGGGGGTGGTGGGGGGGGGGGGTTTGGGGGGGGGGGTTTTGGGGGGGGGGGTTGGGGGGGGGGGTGGGGGGGGTGGGGGGAGGGGGGGTGGTTTTGGGGAGGGGGGTTTAGGGGGGGGTTTTGGGGGGTGGTGGGAGGGTGGTTATGCGGGGGGGTGGGGGGGGGTGGAAAATTTAGTGTGAGTGTGTCAGTGTTTTGAGAGGGGTTTTCTGTTCACCATAAATCCTCTACTCCTGTAGAGGGCACAATCCTGATGTGTCCAGGACCATCATAACCCAAGAGGCCCATCAAGGGGGGGTTTGGGGGTTGGGGGCCGGGTTAGGCCCGGGTTAGGGTCCGGGGGTGGGGGGGTTTGGGTTTGGTTTTAAGGGTTGGGTCCGGTTGGGTTTGGGGTTTAGGTTAGGGGGTTTAGGGTGGGGTTGGGGTTTGGGGGTCCGGGTTAGGGTCGGGTTGGGGTTTAAAGGGTTTGGGTTTTCCGGTTTTGGGGGTCCCCGGGGGTAATGGGGCAGGGAGGGTGTTAGGGAAGGGGGGGGTCAGAGGAAAACTTTAAAACCCCCAAAAAAGGGACATCAAGTGGAAGGGTTAAAAGGCCCCGGTTGTTGGCGTCGTTGTTTGGGTTGGGCCCCGGGTCTTTTGTTGGCCCTCTGTTTGCGCCTTTTTGGGTTCCCCCCAGGCCCCCTAACCATCTTTACCCCAATACCATTACATTAAACAATTTGGAGGGGGTCTTACCCGGGGATTCAAGGGAAATTTTTAAGGGGCCTGGGAAACCACTTTTTTTTTTTTTTAAAGTTTTGTTCTTTTTTTTTTTTTGGTTTTGGGGGGGGGGGGGGTGGGGGGTGGGAAGGTTAATTTAAAACACCATTTTCCAAAAGGGGGGTTTTTTCGGGCCCCCCAATTTAATTCCCTTCCTTTGGAGGGAGCTTTCCCCAGGGGGTTCCAAAATCTTATTGAGGGGAAAACTTGCTTTAAAGGGTGGGAGTAGGAAGGGGGGGGGCGGGGAAAGGGGGTTGGGAGAGGAAAACCAGACCAAAGGGGGGGGCAAAGGCCGAGGTTTGAGGGGGAGCCGCGGCCGGGAAAGGGGGACCCCGGGCCCAAAAGGGGGGCCAGGGGCCAGGGAAGGGGGCCGGGGGCCGGGAAACCCAGGGGGGTTAGGGGGGGCCCAGCGGCCAGGGGAAAAGGGGGAAGGCCAGGGGGGGGGGGCCAGGGCCAGAGGAAGGGGGGAGCCAGCGGGCCCCGGGAGGGACCAGCAGGCCAAGGGGGGGGCTAGCAGGCCAAAGGGGAAAAGGGGGGGGGACCCAGCGGGCCCAGAGGAAGGGGGCCAGCACCAGAGGGGGAAAACCGGGCGGGCCGGGAAGGGGAGCTAGAAGCCAGGGGTAGGGGAGCTGCAGGCCGAAAGGGGGGGACAAGGGAGAGGGGGGGGCCGCGGCCAGGGGAAGGGGGAGCCAGCGGACAGGGGAAGGGGGGCAGCGGGGGCCAGAGGAAGGGGACCCAGCAGCCAGAGGAAGGGGGGAGCCAGGGGCCCAGAGGGGGGGGAGAGCGGCCAAGGGGGGGACCCACAGGGCCCCAGGGGAAAAGGGGACAGCCAGCAGGCCAGAGGAAGGGAGCAGCAGGCCAGGAAGGGGCCCAGCAGGCCAGAGGGAAGGGGAGCTAGCAGGCCAGAGGAAGGGGGGCCAAGCAGCAGGCAGAGGAAGGGGAGCCCAGCAGGCCCAGAGAAGGGGAGCTAGCAGGCCAGAAGGAAGGGGGGCAGCAGGCCAGAGGAAGGGGAGCCAGCAGGCCAGAGGCTCCTGTAGAGGTAGGGGAGCTAGCAGGCCAGGGGAAGGGGAGCTAGCAGGCCAGAGGAAGGGGAGCCAGCAGGCCAGAGGAAGGGGAGCCAGCAGGCCAGGAGGAAGGGGAGCCAGCAGGCCAGAGATGGATGATCTGATCTTGCAGCTGTCTCACCCAGCTCCAATTTCACACTCAGTCATGACACCATCAGCCTGTCAGAGAGACAGATAACTGGTGACTTATCAGCCTGTCAGAGAGACAGATAACTGGTGACTTGACTGTATGATGCAATACTGAGAATGATTAATTCTGAAAACATTATTTCATAAATATAGCTTTGAGCAGCAATGAACGGGGTTCACAGGATGACATAAAGGACACAAGATCAGTTGAGGAACAAAACAAGCATCATGTAGAAACGATCTGCCTTCATGTCCAATCAGTGAAAGCATTACCATGTTTATCTCTCAATACCACAAGGATGACACAAGTGAAGTTTTGTCTAGTTTGTGTGATTCTCAGTTGGTACACTCCACATTAGCGTTCCAAAATAATCCAATACACTCTCACAGCTGTAATATGCTGATTGTGCAAGTGGTAGTAGGACATCCGGTTTCACATTTTCCGGAATAAGATATCCACTTTTCACTACGTTAAAACCGTTTTACAGCAACAATATGTGATTATACAGATAATAAACACAATATTTCACATTGTTCGTCTGCATAATTAAAATCTAACATCAATTTGCATGAAACAAAGTTCACTTGATCAATAGTTATTGCTCTAGTATCCTATGGTGCCACTGGTGTCAATGACCTCTATAGCGCCACCAACTGTTCTGGTGCAGCCATTTAAGGTTGCAGTGACTTTTAAATTCACATCGCTTCTAAGAACATAAACATAAAGTTTACATACCAAATTTCACGTCCCCATGTCCATCAGTTTAGTTCTTATAGCCCTGTTGTGATATGGTGCCATCTAGTGGTGTAGCGTGGCTGGCTTTTAATGCAGCAAGGAATCATTCATTCATTTAGAGGCTAATTCATTGAGTCTATATACCAAATCTGGAGTCAATCTGACTTATGCTTCATGAAGAGAAGATGATTGCAGATGATTTTGAGCATTAGTTGTTATTAGTTTCCTTGTTTCTTTAGATATCAATACCAAACTCAGTGTGGTTCATCGTAGGGATGCCCATGATAGCGATGACAAGTTTCAAGTTGATAGGCCACTGTGGAGTGGATTCACAGTGTTTTAAATAGACATGTAAAATCTGATATTTGTCAATAACTCATATTTTGACTGATCCCTTAGCTTTTCTCAAACTATGTTAAGACATGTAAAATGGGCATACATTCAACATGTGGTGTCATTTTTGTCCTATAGTTCATGAGAAGATTAAGTATTTGTAGCATATTTTAGCATATTAGCGCATGTGCTACTACTACTATAGTGTGGCCATCTTTGAATGCATCAACGTTATTTTCTCAAACTCTTGAGGGACTATTGTGATGAGTCCAAATATCACATTTGGAGTGAATCTGACTAAGTCAATGAGAGGAAAATGTTGTATGATTATTTTAACCATGAATCCCTTAGTTAAAAAAAAGAAGTGAATTGTTAGTTTCCTTATTTTTTAAAGATATGAATGCCGAACTGAACATGGTTCATCATGGTAATGTATTTGATGACCCCCAAACGCTTCAAGGTGAGAGACCATTGTGGATTGGATTTACTAAACACCTAAAATCTGATTTCCTGATTCATCAATAACTCAGCCATCTCTTAATGAATCCCTTTGCTTTTCTCAAACTAAGTTTGGGCCTACTTACCGAATTTGGTGTTATTTGGACTTTTAAAGGTTTTCTAAAATGTCCAAGATGGAGGAAAATCTATCCTGATGGACCTTATGGGTCCTTGAGGCAAATGTGTTCAGCATAATGAAAGACACCTGCACTACCGGTCAAAAGTTTTAGAACACCTACTCATTCAAGGGTTTTTCTTTATTTTTACTATTTTCTACATTGTAGAATAATAGTGAAGTCATCAAAACTATGAAATAACACATATGGAATCATGTAGTAACCAAAAAACTGTTTAACAAATCAAATATATATGTTTTATGTCACGATCGTTATTAGAGGCAGACCAAGGCGCAGCGTGATAGGCGTACATCTTTTAATGAGTACTTTACACCAACAACAAAACAACAAAACGATACGTGAAGTCTAAAGGTTCACCAACACAAACCTATACAGAACAAGATCCCACAATCAACTGTGCAAAACAGGCTGCCTAAGTATGGTTCCCAATCAGAGACAACGAGCTACAGCTGTCTCTGATTGGGAACCACCCTGGCCAACATAGATATACACAATCTAGAACACCCATAGACAACTAAACATAACAAGTCCACACACTGGCTCAACATTTAAGAGTCCCCAGAGCCAGGGCGTGACAGTACCCCCCCCCCCCCAAAGGCGCGGACTGCGACCGCGCCAACCAAACACCACAGGGGAGGGGCCGGGTGGGCATTCCGCCTCGGAGGCGGATCCGGCTTCCGGGCGTGACTACCACTCTCTCTCTCGCCCTCGTGGTCTGGCCCTGCTGGCCGGAGCTGGACTGAACACCGGTGGAGCGGATTGCTCTGGCTCCGGCGTGGAGCAGCTGACCGGTGCCGGACAGGCACAGGTGGGAACAGGCACGGACTGTGCCGGACTGATTGACGGCTGGCGAACGTCACCACTGGCTTAGGCGTGAGAGGCCAGGCCGGGCGGACGACCGCCCCCACCGCTTGGTGGGCGCGAACGGGCCGCGACCGGGCTGCGACGGCGCACCACTGGCTTGGGTGGGTCGCCTGGAGGGCCGGCCGGCGTGACACGCGCCCTCGGCTTGTGGCTGGGCCCGCGGCGGGCTGACACGGGTGAGCGATCGCCCTGGCTGGCGTGCAGTGACGGCGACAGGAACAGGCCGAAAGCAGGACGGGCTGGTGGAGAGCGGCACTGGAGGTCGGGGAGCGGAAGAGGCCGACCAGGCGTGAACGCTGGAGACTGCATTTCTACACACCTCTGTGTGATGCATTTCTAGCACGGACGTACAGGCGGACTCAGGATCACTCAGTACTGGACCTAAGCCATGGATACGGGGACCCGGGAGGGGTACTGGAGGCCACGAGTGAGCTGGCACACTCCGTCCTGGCTGCATGCCCACCTTAGCACGACACGTGCGTGGTGCTAGCACAGGACGTACAGGACTGTGCCGGACCACTCGCGGCACAGTACGCAGCTCCGCATAACTCGGAACCTGCCCAGTCTCACGCTGCCTAGCCTGAGTACGGGTAGTTGGCTCTGCTCTACCTCTAGGCTCCGCCAACCTCCCTTCCAGCCCCCCAAACCTGGTGGCCTCCTCTCCTAATCCGCCGATACGTCCTGTAGCTGCCTCCAGCATCCCCGTCGTCCATGCCGTGTGCCCCCCCAAAACATTTCTTGGGGTTGCCTCTCGCCTGTCCGACGACGACCCAGTTGGCACCGCTTCTCCTCTCCTGCCTGGGCATCCTCCCTCATCGCCCTCCGGTAGCGGACGGCCTCCTCCTCTGTGATTCTCCCCCAACCGAGGAGGACATCTACCAGAGTAACCTCCTGTTCCATACCCGGCGTTTGCTCCTGCACACGCTGCTTGGTCCTATTTTGGTCGGATCTTCTGTCACGATCGTTATTAGAGGCAGACCAAGGCGCAGCGTGATAGGCGTACATCTTTTAATGAGTACTTTACACCAACAACAAAACGATACGTGAAGTCTAAAGGTTCAACCAACACAAACCTATACAGAACAAGATCCCACAATATACTAGTGAAAACAGGCTGCCTAAGTATGGTCCCCAATCAGAGACAACGAGCTACAGCTGTCTCTGATTGGGAACCACCCTGGCCAAACATAGATATACACAATCTAGAACACCCATAGACAACTAAACATAACAAGTCCACACCCTGGCTCAACATTTAAGAGTCCCCAGAGCCAGGGCGTGACAGTATATTTGAGATTCCTCAGATAGCCACCATTTGCCTTGATGACAGCTTTGCACACTCTTGGCATTCTCTCAACCAGCTTCACCTGGAACAGTCTTGAAGGAGTTCCCACATATGCTGAGCACTTGTTGGCTGCTTTTCCTTCACCCTGCGGTCCGACTCATCCCAAACCATCTCAATTTGGTTGAGGTCGAGGGATTGTGGAGGCCAGGTCATCTGATGCTGCACTCCATCACTCTCCTTCTTGGTAAAATAGCCCTTACACAGCCTGGAGGTGTGTTGGGTCATTGTCCTGTTGAAAAACAAATGATAGTCCCACTAAGCCCAAACCAGATGGGATGGCGTATCGCTGCAGAATGCTGTGGTAGCCATGCTGGTTAAGTGTGCCTTGAATTCTACATAAATCACAGACAATGTCACCAGCAAAGCACCCCCACACCATCACACCTCATCCTCCATGCTTTACGGTGGGAAATACACATGCTGAGATCATCCATTCACCCACACAGCGTCTCACAAAGACACGGCGGTTGGAACCAAAAATCTCCAATTTGGACTCCAGACCAAAGGACAATTTCCACTTGTCTAATGTCCATTGCTTGTGTTTCTTGGCCCAAGCAAGTATCTTCTTCTTATTGGTGTCATTTAGTAGTGGTTTCTCTGCAGCAATTCGACCATGAAGGCCTGATTCACACAGTCTCCTCTGAACAGTTGATGTTGAGATGTGTCTGTTACTTGAACTCTGTGAAGCATTTATTTGGGCTGCAATTTCTGAGGCTGGTAACTCTAATGAACTTATCCTCTGCAGCAGAGGTAACTCTGGGTCTTCCATTCCTGTGGCGGTCCTCATGAGAGCCAGTTTCATCATAGCGTTTGATGGTTTTTGCGACTGCACTTGACATTTTCCAGATTGACTGACCTTCATGTCTTAAAGTAATGATGGACTGTCGTTTCTCTTTGCTTATTTGAGCTGTTCTTGCCATAATATGGACTTGGTCTTTTACCAAATAGGGCTATCTTCTGTATACCACCCCTACCTTGTCACAACACAACTGATTGGCTCAAACGCATTAAGAAGGAATTACATTCCACAAATTAACTTTTAACAAGGCACACCTGTTAATTGAAATGTATTCCAGGTGACTACCTCATGAAGCTGGTTGAGAGAATGCCAAGAGTGTGCAAAGCTGTCATCAAGGCAAAGGGTGGCTATTTGAAGAATCTCAAATACAAAATATATTTGTTGAACACTTTTTTGGTTACTATATGATTCCATATGTGTTATTTCATAGTTTTGATGTCTTCACTATTATTCTACAATGTAGAGAAAATAGTAAAAATAAAGAAAAAACCCTTGAATGAGTAGGTGTGTCCAAACTTTTGACCGGTAGTGTACATACAAAGTTTCAAGTCTGTTGGTCAAACGGGGTGACGGATATGAGGGTTTAAGTGAGACTGCTTATTTATTGATTCTTTATTTAAGAGAGATCTAAGACAACAACACAGGCATGGCTAGCAACTACAAACCTGGTGGGCAACACAGCTGGCAGCAAACACCACATGGGTGGCAAACACATACACCCAGCATGGCAGCAACACAGGCATGGCAGCAACACAGCATGGCAGCTAAGCAAACCCACAACCATGGCAGCAACACAGCATGGCAGCAACACAGCATGCGCAACACATGACAACACAGCTGGCAGCAACAAATGAAGAACACAGCATGGCAGCAACACAGCATGGCAGCAACACAACATGGCAGCAACACAACATGGCAGCAACACAGCATGGCAGCAACACAGCATGGCAGCAACACAACATGGGCAAGCAACACAGCCTGGCATCAACACAGCCTTGCAGCAAACACACACAACATGGCAGAAACACAACACCGTCATGGCAGCAAACCAACATTCAAGCACACAGCACCAACATGGCAGCAACACAGCATGGCCATCAACACAGCATGGCACACCACCATGACCACACAGCATGGTAGCAACACAACCATGACAACACAGCATGTAGCAACACAACATGACACACAGCATGCAGCACCACATTGCACACAGCAATGGCATCAACACATGACAACACCGCATGGTAGCAACACACATGACACACAGCCTGCAAGCAACCATGACAACACAGCAAACGGCAGACAACAGCACGGCAGCAACACATGACAACACAGCATGGCAGCAACACAACATGACAACACAGCATGGCAGCAACACATGACAACACAGCATGGCAGCAACACAGCATGGCAGCAACACAGCATGGCAGCAACACATGACAACACAGCATGGCAGCAACACATGACAACACAGCATGGCAGCAACACAGCATGGCAGCAACACAGCATGGCAGCAACACATGACAACACAGCATGGCAGCAACACATGACAACACTGCATGGTAGCAACACAACATGACAACATCATGGCAGCAACACAACATGGTAGCAGCACAAAACATGGTACAAACATTATTGGGCACAGACAACAGCACAAAGGGCAAGAAGGTAGAGACAACAATACATCACGCGAAGCTGCCACATCTGTCAGTAAGAGTGTCCATGATTGAGTCTTTGAATGAAGAGATGGAGATAAAACTGTCCAGTTTGAGTGTTTTTTGCAGCTCGTTCCAGTCGCTAGCTGCAGCGAACTGAAAAGAGGAGCGACCCAGGGATGTGTATGCTTTGGGGACCTTTAACAGAATGTGACTGGCAGAACGGGTGTTGTATGTTGAGGATGAGGGCTGCAGTAGGTATCTCAGATAGGGTATCCTTTATAGCAGCGCCACCTATAGGCCAATCGGTGCTCTTACGTTTGACCAAGTTGCTCCTGACCTCCAGTTTCTGTGGGCCAAACAGTGACCAATCTATGCTGGTTAAATTCAAAGAATAACAATAGTTTTCACAGCTTCGCAGTGAACCTCTAATGATACATTTCCTGGCACAGGATACGTTTTGTAATTAAGATGTCATAAAATATAATCTTATTTATGCCAGATCTGTGACATTTACCTGATGATGTTTTAATGATAAACCATTACTGCTCAGTCTGTTTGCTAAATGATATCAAGCATTATAAAGCATGAAGCAGACCGGTCAGGTGAACCAGAAAGGATTGGTGTAGTGTAGCTGCTGTGTGAGGCTGCAAAGCGAGAGCCATCTAGTGAGACACCAGGGATACTACACAATATGGCATTATGAAGAGACACCAGGGATACTACACAATATGGCATTATGAAGAGACACCAGGGATACTACACAATATGGCATTATGAAGAGACACCAGGGATACTACACAATATGGCATTATGAAGAGACACCAGGGATACTACACAATATGGCATTATGAAGAGACACCAGGGATACTACACAATATGGCATTATGAAGAGACACCAGGGATACTACACAATATGGCATTATGAAGACGGTCTCAAGTTTCAAGTATTTCAGGGACAGTGAAATGCTTAACTCTCTGGGAGAGGAGATGAAAATGGATCTGTCACATCTCACATCTTACACACACAGACAGACATACACGCATGCGCACACACACACACACACACACACACACAGACAGACATACACGCATGCACACACACACACACACACACACACACACACCACACACACACACACACACACACACACACACACACACACACACTCCTAACTGCTTCTTCATCTCTTCATCTCCTCCCACAGCATCAAACCAACCTCATCCCGGGGCTGAACCTGAATGCTCTGGGAATCTTCTCCACTGGTCTGTCTGTGTTATGGCCTGCAGCAGGCCCCCGAGGACCGCCCAGGCCCTTCCTAGTGAGTACACTACTACACTACAGGCCCTTCCTAGTGAGTACACTACACACTACAGCCCCTTCCTAGTGAGTACACTACTACACTACACACTACAGCCCCTTCATAGTGAGTACACTACCACACTACACACTACAGCCCCTTCCTAGTGAGTACACTACACACTACAGGCCCTTCCTAGTGAGTACACTACTACACTACACACTACAGCCCCTTCCTAGTGAGTACACTACACACTACAGGCCCTTCATAGTGAGTACACTACCACACTACCACACTACACACTACAGCCCCTTCCTAGTGAGTACACTACTACACTACAGGCCCTTCCTAGTGAATACACTACCACACTACCACACTACAGCCCCTTCATAGTGAGTACACTACTACACTACAGGCCCTTCCTAGTGAATACACTACCACACTACAGCCCCTTCCTAGTGAGTACACTACCACACTACACACTACACACTACAGCCCCTTCCTAGTGAGCACACTACCACACTACAGCCCCTTCATAGTGAGTACACTACCACACTACAGCCCCTTCCTAGTGAGTACACTACCACACTACAGCCCCTTCATAGTGAGTACACTACCACACTACAGCCCCTTCCTAGTGAGTACACTACCACACTACCACACTACAGCCCCTTCATAGTGAGTACACTACCACACTACACACTACACCCCTTTCATAGTGAGTACACTACTACACTACAGGCCCTTCCTAGTGAGTACACTACCCACACTACAGCCCCTTCATAGTGAGTACACTACCACACTACCACACTACAGCCCCTTCCTAGTGAGTACACTACTACACTACAGGCCCTTCCTAGTGAATACACTACCACACTACAGCCCCTTCATAGTGAGTACACTACCACACTATGTCACGGTTCAGACAGACGACCAGAGGCCCCACAATTGCGTCCACCAGAATTTTTGGGTTCCCAAATTGGGGGGTTTTCCGGTTAAAAAAACAAATTATACCCCCACAAAACCCAAAAAACCAGATGGGAATGGCGTATCCCCGGGGGGGCCAGCAATCCCTTGTTTGGGTTTAACCCCAAAAAATTTTTTGGGGGTTTTTTTTTTAAAAAAAAAAAAAGAAAAGGTTCCTTGTTCAAAATTACAGCGTTTTCCCCAAAGAAAAGAAAACCCAAAAATTTTCCCCTTTTAGGGGTTTTCCTTGGGAATTTCACCGTGAACCATAATTAACCCCCAAAAGCCCCCTAAAAGGGAGGGGGTTTGGGTTTTTGGGGACTTAAACCGGGAAATTTTTTTTTGGGGCTAAATTTTTAGGTTGGTTTCTTTTGCCCCGAAGGAAATCTTTTCTTTTGGGGCCTTTTATTAGGGTTTTTCTTTTTGTTTGGCATTTGCCATTAAAAGGCCGATTACACTTTCATTCCCCTTTAAAATTTAAGGGTGGATGTGTTTTTTTTTAATTTAAAGTTTTGAAATTTGGTTTGGGCTTTCCCCAAGGGCGGGTTTTTAAATACCCCCCCTTTTGCACAAAACTTTTGGGTTTTCCACCCCTTGGCCCGGCCCCCCAATCCAATTTCTTTTCAAGGGATTTTTTTTAATTAAAAATTTTTCCGGGTTGGACTCCCTTAAGTTTAAAGAAGAGGGGAAATTTCCCCCCGGGCCCCCGGGGGCTTTTGGGCCCCTTTCCCCCCCCCCTTCTTTTTGGTTTTCCCCTTTTGGGCTATTCTGTTCCCCCCCTTTTCCCCCTTTGTTTTCCCCCTTTTTCCCCCCTTTTTTTCGGCCACCCCGTTTGTTTTCCCCCTGGCCCCCATGGCCCGGGAGAACCAAATTCCCCAAAGCGCTCCCCCCTCCTATTTAAAACCCCCCAAATCCCCCCCTTTTGGCCCCCCCCCTTTTTGGCCCCCATAGGGAATTTTCCAAAAAAATTTTTTTAGTTTCCACAGTTGTTTGGAAAAAAAAAAAGGGGGCCCGTGGTAGGGGGGGTTTAAATTTGGGGGGGGCGGGGGGGTGACGGATATGGGGGTTTTAAGTGGACTGTTATTTTTTATTTTTTTTTAAGAGAGATCAAAGCCCAAACCCCCAGAAATGGCACAACACAGCTGGCACAGCAAAAGGCATGGCAGAAAACAAGGGAAAAACCAGCATGGAAAAAAACACAACATGGCACCCAACAAAAGCGGTCCCCAAACAAACATAAAACCCCTAGCGGGTAGCAAAAACAACTTTACAACCCAGCATGGCAGAAACCCAAAAAATGCCAACACCCCCAGGTAGCAAAAAAAAACATACAACCCCATGGTAGCAACACAACATGACCACAGCATGGCGCAACCAACAGGACAACACAGAAGGGTAGCAAAAACCAAAACATAAAACCCCCACAGGGTACCCGCCCCCCCCCGAAAACCCCGCAGGGGCCCCAACCCAACAGGACAACCAGCAGGGGTCAACAAAACCCAGGGCAGAAACCCCAGTGGCAGCAACACAGCAGGGCCCGAACACTGAAAAACACAGCTGGCAGCAACACCGACAACCAAAAAGCATGGCAGCCAACACATGACAACACAGCATGGCAGCAACACAGGGGGGCCCGCAAAAAACCTGACAACCACATGGCGAACACATGAAAAACACAGCATGGAGCAACAAAAGGGGGGGCACCCAAAAAAACATTTGGAGCAACACAAAAAGGGCCCGAAACACGCATGGAAAGAAACCCAAAAAGCATGGCAGAAAACCACGGGGGCCGCAACAAAAATGGAAAGAAAAACACAGCATTTTAGAAAACACAACAGGGAAACCACACAGAAGGCCCCAACACAGCAGGGCCCGCAACACACCCAGGCAGAAACAATGAAAAACCAACATGGCAGCAACAAAAACATGGCAGAAAAAACACCCTGGCACAAACAAAGGGCAAAACCCACACCATGGGCAGCAAACACAACAGGGCAGCAACACAGCATGCAGAAACACAGCATGGCAGCAACACTGAAAACCCACAGAAATTGGCAGCAAAAAAACCCGGACAAACACAGCATGGTACCCAAACAACATGGCACCCAACACACCAGGGGCAAAAAACCGCAGGGGGGAAGCAACAATGCCCAAAAAAACAGAATGGCGGGGCACACAACAGGGCCCGCAACACAGCAGGGCAACACAGCAGGCAGAAACAACATGGCAGCAAAAACAGCAGGGGTGAAACCACAACAGGGAAAGCAACACAGCATGGCCCCCCGAACCGCAGGGGCAGCAAAAAAACAGGGGCACCAACACAGAATGGCAAACACATAAACAAAACCCAGGCAGAAAACCCCAACATGGTAGCAAAACACAAAGGGCCCGCAACACAGCATGGCACAACAAAAAATAAACGAAAAACACAGCTGGCAAAAAAACACACCCCCAAATGGCAGAAACACAGCAGGCAGCAACACATGAAAACCAAAGCTGGAAAGGAAAAAAAAACCCTGGCAGCAAAAAACAGGGCCGCAACACAGCTTTCCCGGGCCAACAGCTGGCAGCAACACAGCATGGCAGAAACCCAGCATGGCACAACACGCTGGCAAAAACACATGAAACAAAAAAGGGGCAAAAACAAACAGGGGAGAAACCAGGGCATGGCAGCAAAAACCCTGGCAAAAACACACCCGGGCAGAAAAAAGTTTGGAAAGCCACACAAAACAGGGGCCGAAACCACTTTGGCAGAAAACAGGCGGAAAGCAAAACAAAAATGGCAGCAAAACGAAATGGCACCCAAAACAGCATGGCAGCAAACATGAAAACCCAACCGTGGCAGAAAACACAACATGGTAGCAAACAAACATGGCAAAAAAACAGAGGGCGAAACCCACACCCTGGCACCCACACAAAGGGGCGGGAAACAAAAGGAAAGGGCAGCAAAAACCTGAAAACCCAAAAGCTTTGGCAGCAACAAAACATGGCAGCAACACGGGCAGGGCCAAAAAACCACAGCATGGCAAACAAAAGGCAGGGCGGAAAACATGCCCAACCCAAAAGCTTTTCAAAAACCCACAAAATAAAAAACCCCGATGGCAGCAAAAACAACATAAAAACCCACAGAAAAGGTAGCAACACAAAAATGACAAAACACAAGGTAGCAACCCCAAACATGAAAAACCACAGAAAGGGTTTAGCAACAAAATGAAAAAACCACAGCATGGTAGCAAAGCCCCAAAACATGAAACACAGCAGGGTGGGCAACAAAAACGGGGGAAAAAAACCCCAAAATGGTACAACACAACATGACAACACAGCTTTGGGCAGCCCCCTGCCCCCCAAACACACAGGGCAGAAACCCCAAAAAAACCCAAAAGAAATGCACAACAGAAAGGTACAAAATTTTTGGGCACAGAAACACACACATGGCCAACACATGACAACACAGCATGGAAAGCAAAAACCAAAACTGAAAAACCAAAAAAAAGGGTGGCCAACACAACAGGGAAAAACACAGAAAAGGTGCAAAAAAAACAACAAAAAACAGCGGGGTTTACCAACCACAACATGGCCCCAACACAGCAGGGCAGCAAACCCCCGGGAAAAGAAAACAAAACATGAAACACAGGGGGGGAAAGGCCACACAACATGCCCAAACACACCCTGGCGGGCCCCAACGGGGGCCTCAACCCCAGCATGGGCCGAAAACACATGCCAACAGCAGGGGTACAACAAAACAACAACAACATGGGGGGCAACACAACAGGTAGAAGCCCCCAAAACAGGGTTCCAAACATATTGGGCACAGACAACAAAAAAAAGGGCAAGAAGAAAAAAACAAAACTCAGGCGAAGCGCCACTCTGCCCAGAAAGGGGCCAATGTGAGTCTTTGAAAAAAGGGGGGGGAGATAAAATGCCCCCATTTTGGGTTTTTTTTGCAGCTCTTTCCCAGTGGGCTAGCGGGAAAGGAACTAAAAAAAAGGGGCGCCCCCGGGGTTTTGTGTGGTTTTTGGGGATTTTTAAAAAGGGGGAATGTGGGGCCCAGAACGGGGGTTTTTTTTGAGGAAAAGGGTGCAGTAGGTCTAAAGAAAAGGGAAATCCTTTAACAGCGCCACAAAGGGGCCCAACCCCCGGTGCTTTTTAACTTTGCCAAAGTTCCCTCCTGCCCTTTTTTTCTGGGGGGGCCCAAAAAATTGACCAATTAGGCGGGTTTAAAATTTCAAAAAAACCCAATATTTTTTACAGTGAACCTCTAATATACATTTTTTTTGGCCGGATCTTTTTGGGTAATTAAGAGGTCATAAAATATAACTTATTTATGCCAGATCTAGGGACTTTTCCCTGATGTTTTTTTAATAAAAAACCATTTTTTGCTCATTTCTTTTTGCAAAATTGATATAAACATTATAAAATGAACCCAGAGGGGGTCAGGTGAACCAAAAAGGTTTTGGTGAGTGTATTGCTGGTGAGGTTTCCATCTAGCGAAAAAACCCCCAGGGATCCGACCCCAATTGGCATTATGAAGAGAAACCGGGGAAATAGCCCCAAAATTTGGCATTATGAAAAGAAAAACCGGGGGTATAAAAAACAATATGGCATTTGAAGGACCAGGGATACAAACCAAGTTGGTTTTAATGAAGAACCCAGGGATACTACACAAATGGATTTGAGAGCCCACCAGGAAAATACAAAATTTTAGGGCATTATAAATAAAAACACCAGGGAAAATACCAATATGGCATTTTTAAAACCCCCCCAAGGGTACTAAAACAAAATTGGCATTATGAAGACGGTCCCCAGGTTTCAGAAATTTCAGGTACAGGAAAGAGTTAACTCTCGGGGGGAGAGATGAAAATGGATCTTCACATCTCAATCTTCCCACACACACAGACAGAAATCACACCCCACACCCAACACACAACACACCCCACACACCCCACACCCACACACCCCCCAACAGACACCACCCCAAACCCCCCACAAACACACTCCAATTTCTTTTTCTTCATCCCCTTCCCCCTCTCCTCCCCCCAGCTTTCAAAAACATCATCCCGGGTTAAAACCTAAATTTCTCGGGGAATTTTTCTCCCCTGGTTTGTCTGTGTTAGGGCCCTTTCAGCAGGCCCCCGGAGGCCGCCCGGCCCTTCCTAGTGGAAAATCCCAAACCACACTACGGCCCCCTTCCCTATTTGGGGAAACACTAAAACCCTAAAAGCCCCTTCCTAGTGAGTACATACTACACTACACCCCCTAAAAAGCCCTCATTAAGTGGCCCAATACCACAAACAAATACAGCCCCTTCCTAGTGATACACTACCACACACCACACTACAGCCCCTTCCTAGTGATTTACCCCAAAACCACCTACAGCCCCTTCCTAGTGGTACACTACCAAAATACCCCCGGCCCTTCATAGTGAACAAATATTACACTAAAAAATAAAAACCCCCCTTTTCCATAGTGAGTACACTCCCCAAACCATACACCCCCTTCCTTTATTGAGTACCCACCCCCTCCCCACACACACCCCCTTCCATGGGAACACTACCCAAAAGGCCTTCATATTGGGGACATTTACTACACTCCACACTACCCCCCCCCTTCATAGTGAGTCCCAATTACACAAACCCCAACTACACCCCTTCCTGTGAGTACACTACCACCCCCCTACCAAAAACTAAAACCCCCTTTCCTATAAAGTACACACCCACAAACCCCTTTCATAGTGAGTACCCTCCCAAAACCCCACATACACCCCCTTCATAGTGAGTACACTCCCACACTAAAACCCCTTTCCCCCCATATTTTAAAAAACCACACCACACTACACACTAAAACCCCTTCCTAGTTATTTTAACACAACCACACTCCCAAACCCCTAAAACCCCCCTTCCCTAGTGAGTAAACTATTACACAAAAGGCCCCTTTCCCTAGTAGTCCCCTCCCACAAAAACCACATTTACACCCCTTTCCCTAGTTATTTAAAAACTACCCCACTACCAAAATAAAAACCCCCCCTTTCTTTATGAGTACCCCTACTACATTTACACACTACACCCCCTTCAATTGAGTACACTACCACACTAAAAGCCCCTTCCAGTAGAAACACTAAAAACCCCCAAAAACCACACTACACCCCCTTTTTCCCTATTGAGAAACCACTACCCAAAACTACGGGCCCCCTTCCTAGTGAGTCCCACTAACAACTACACCCCCTTTAAGTGAGTACCCCCCCCACCCACCCCCTTTCATAGGAGAAAAACTCCCCAACCCTACGCCCCCCCCAGTGAATACACTCCCCCACAACCCCCTTTAAATAGTGGGAACACTACCACACAAACCCCTACACCAAACACACTACACCCCCTTTCCTAGTAAATAAACTCCCAACCTAAAACCCCCTTAAGGTGAGACACTCCCACACTACCACTACACACTCACACTGGGGGCCCCTTCATAGTGAGACACAAACCACACTACACCCCCCCTTCCTAGTGAATACACCCCCACCTCCCACCTACACCCCCCTTCATAGGAGACACTACCACACTACGGGCCCCTTATAGTAGTACATACCACACCCCCCCCTTTACCCCCCCTTCATGTGAGCACAAACACATACCCACTAAAAAGCCCCTTCCTAGTGAGCACCACTAAAAAAGCCCCTTCTATTGAAACCACACCCCCCACCCCCCCAACCCTAACACCCCTTCTTTAGTGAAACACTACCACACTCCCAAACCCCCCTTCCCTTATTAGTCCCTACCCCCCACCACCACTCCCCCCAGCCCCTTTTGTCTTTAACCATACCACACTCAAACCCCCCTTTTTCCTAGTGAGACATACCCACTCCCACATCCCAGCCCCTTCGGGGGATTACACTTACCACATTTAAAAAACCCCTTTCCCTAGGGAAGTTCCATTACCACCCTCCACACTCCCGCCCCTTCCTGTGATAAAACTACCACACTCCACCCCCTTCATAGTGAGTACACTCCCCACACTCCCAACCCCAAAAACAAAAAAGCCCCTTCCTATTAGGTAACCCTACCACACTCCCCCCTACACCTACAAAAATCAGCCCCTTCATAGTGAGTACATTTCCCAAAACCCCCCAAACACTACACCCCCTTTCCCCTAGTGAGTCACACCACCCCCACAAAACCAAACACACTACCCCCTTTAAACCCCCCTTCATAGTGGTAAAACTACCACACTCCCAACTAAAAACCCCCTTCTTAGTGATTTACCCTCCCCCCCTTTTACAAGCCCCCTTCCCTTTTGTTCCCCCCCAATTCCCCCTAACCCCCCCCCAACCCCTTTCCTTTTTTTAACTCCCCCCAACTCCCCACTAAAACCCCCCTTCCCTAGTGGTACCAACCTACAAAATACCACTACACCCCCTTCATATTGAGAAAACCCTACCACCCCCAACCCCCCCTTCCTGAAAATTACCCCCCTCCCACAACTACAAACACCCCTTCATATGGTACACTACACCCTCACACTAAAACCCCTTTCTTTTAGTTGGGGCCACTCACACTACAAAATAAAAGCCCCTTCATAGTGAGTAAACTCCCACATACTACACTACGGGCCCCCCTTCCATAGGAGTACATCCCACACTCCCAACCCACCCCTTTTGGAGTCCCTAAAACACTATACACTCACCCCCTTAATAGGATCCCTTTACCACACTCCCCCAAAAACCCCTTCCTGGGTGAGTAAAACACACCCCTAAAAACCCAAACCCCCTTCATAGGGGTACACTACCACACTACGGCCCCCCTAGTGAGTAAAACTCCCAAAATACCACACTACACCACCCTTCCTAGTGAGAAACCCCTACCACATTTCCCCACACTAAACCCCTTCCCTTAGTGAATACACTCCCCCACATACCCCTACACCCCTTCATAGTGAGTAAAAAACTACCAATTTAAAACCTCCCCCCCATTTCACATTTACCCCCATAAAACCAACCCTTTCCCTAGTGAGTACACTACCCAAAAAACCACATTTAAAAACCCCCCCTTAAAAAGTGGAGTACACTCCCCAATACCAAACACACAAACAACCCCTAACACTCCCCAGCCCCTTCATATGAGTACACAAACCCACACTCCCAAAACACACCCCCTTCCCTATTTAACCCCAAACCACAAAAAACCCCTCTTGTGGGGTTGCCCAACTACCCCCTCCCAAACCTTAAAACCCCTTTCCTTTTTATTTTACCCCCTACCACCTAAACCCCCCCCTTCCTATTTATTCCACTACCCCAATACCCCCCTCCACCCCCTTCAATTTGGACCCCTCCCCCCGACACCCCCCCAAGCCCCTTCCTATTTAGCCCCACTAACACTCCCTACACAATCTACGGGCCCCTTCCTTAGTAATAACTACCAACCCCAACATACAGCCCCTTCCTGGGTGATTACACACCACATAAAAAAGCCCCTTCCTATTTGAGACACTACACCCCTACGGGCCCTTTTAGGGGTTCCACTACACTAATCTACGGGGCCCCTTTCCCCTAGTGAATACCCCCCCTTCCCCTTATCCTTTCAATATGGGGGTAGCAGACATCCCCTTATTTCTACAAAAGAAATAAAGAGGTAAATATGGTGGTGGGGTTTTGAAAAGGGTTGTGCAGCGGTAAGTGAGAGTATAATATAGGAGCACAACAGGGGCTTTTTAAACTTTTGAAATATACAGGAGGAGGAAGAGATTTGTTTTCTAAAACCCGCCCATCTAACCCGTCTGTTTGTCCACACAGAGTCCCTCTTCACATCTTGGTGGTTTATATGGGCTTCCACTAGCCGGGACCATACAGCGCCAGCACCCAGTATGTCCTATTTTACACACATTTAACACACATTTAACACACATTTAACACACATTTTAGGTCCTCATTTTATTTCTGAACGGTGACATGCAATAAGCCATTGTTTTAATCAAGTTTATTATTGATTTTATGATTTAATATTCGGTTTTATTTATATTAGTTTTTAGATTTTTATTTTAAATTCAGTTCAGTTTCAGGTAGTTTTTATTAAGTTTCAGTTTGATTAAAAACATTTCTATTTAGGTTTTATTCGTTTTAGTAAGTAGCCTATGGGAGGCTAGGAGCCGTTTACTCTATGTGTTGTAGACCTATAGTTAGTTTTTTGGGGATGTCACTTCCTGCCACTGGGTAGACATCTTTGTATCTGTGTCATGATGGTGTCTGTGAGAGGGAAAAACGCCATCTTGAAATAGTACATTTTATTCTTCACGAAGGGAATGAGGGACCAGCCAATGAAGTTGGAAGTCCCGCCCAGTTGACTAAATCAAAATGGCTAAAGTATTCAATGGTGCTGCCCATGCTAACACAGGCTAACACACGCTAACACACGCTAACACAGGCTAACACACGCTAACACAGGCTTCTGACCACTAGAGGACTCCGTACAACTCCAAGGCCAGGACATAGGTTTTCTTGGGTTTAAATTATAAATCAATCCTAATGTGACTTGGATTTAAAGGATAAGCACCTAGACTGGTGCAAGAAATATGGTGGAAGGAAACTCCCTAGCTCATGTTTACACCAATCCAATGCTTTTTTAACTTTAGTAGTAGATGTAAGAAGAATCAAGTACCTTTACCTTATGTAGACACCCCTTCAAATTAGTGGATTTGGCTATTTCAGCCACACCCGTTGCTGACAGGTGTATCAAATCAAGCACACATCCATGCAATCTCCATAGACAAACACTGGCAATAGAATGGCCTTACTGAAGAGCTCAGTGACTTTCAACGTGGCACCGTCATAGGATGCCACCTTTCCAACAAGTCAGTTCGTCAAATTTCTTGCATGCTAGAGCTGCCCCGATCAACTGTAAGTGCTGTTATTGTAAGGTGGAAATGTCTAGGAGCAACACCGGCTCAGCCGTGAAGTGGTAGGCCACACAAGCTCACTGAACGGAATCGCAGAGTGCTGAAGTGCGTAGCGCGTAAAAATCGTCTGTCCTCGGTTGCAACACTCACTACCGAGTTCCAAACTGCCTCTGGAAGCAACGTCAGCACAATAACTGTTTGTCGGGAGCTTTATGAAATGGGTTTCCATGACCGAGCAGCCGCACACAAGCCTAAGATCACCATGCGCAATGCCAAGCGTCGGCTGGAGTGGTGTAAAGCTCGCCACCATTGGACTCTGGAGCAGTGGAAACACGTTCTCTGGAGTGATGAATAACGCGTCACCATCTGGCAGTCCAATGGACAAATCTGGGTTTGGCGGATGCTAGGAGAACGCTACCTGCCCCAGTGCATAGTGCCAACTGTAAAGTTTGGTGAAGGAGAAATAATGGTCTGGGGCTGTTTTTCATGGTTCGGTCTAGGCCCCTTAGTTCCAGTGAAGGGAAATCTTAACGCTACAGCATACAATGACATTCTAGATGATTCTGCGCTTCCAACTTTGTGGCAACAGTTTGGGGAAGGACCTTTCCTGTTTCAGCATGACAATGGAATACCTGGGATAGGATAAAGTAATCCTTCTACCCCCCCCCCCCCCCCCAAAAAAAAATAATAATTGTAAAGTGATTATCCCAACTGGCTATAGGGTGAACGCACCAATTGGTGAGTCGCTCTGGTAAGAGGTCTGCTTAAATGACGTAAATGTGCCCTTGAGCAAGGCACTTAACCCTAATTGCTCCTGTAAGTCGCTCTGGATAAGAGCGTCTGCTAAATGACTAAAATGTAAATGTAATGCCCCCGTGCACAAAGCGAGGTCCATACAGAAATGGTTTGTGGAGATCAGTGTGGAAGAACTTTACTGGCCTGCACAGAGCCCTGACCTCAACCTCATCGAACACCTTTGGGATGAATTGGAACGCCGACTGCGAGCCAGGCCTAATCGCCCAACATCAGTGCCCGACCTCACTAATGCTCTTCCCAGAAGAGTGGAGGCTGTTATAGCAGCAAAGGGGGGATCAACTCCATATTAATGCCCACGATTTTGGAATGAGATGTTTGACGAGCAGGTGTCCACAGACTTTTGGTCATGTAGTGTATGTTTAAGTAATATTAAACATGTATCACTGAGGGTTAATAAAAACAGCTGCAATACAACTCTTCTTCAAAATCTCAGTTCACAGCCAGCCAGCCAGCCAGCCAGCCAGCCAGCCAGCCAGCCAGCCAGCCAGCTTGTGTGTGTGTGTGTGTGTGTGTGTGTAATGTGTTTCTGTTCAACCAATCAAGATGTTTGGGTTTATCTTCAAGAAGACTGGGTTCCAGAGAGGTGGTCATTTGGTTTCTCAAGCCTGATGAGTTGTCCAAAGACAGAGAATATTCTCTCCACGAACGGGATGCAAGGGCAGACACCAGATCCAGTGCCACAGGACACAGCTTTGGGTAAACAGCCATCCTTGCCTGTCAGAACTGGAGAGGTGACTCTGTAAACCCTTACCTGCCTTCAGGTATTTCCGCAGCTTACATGGGGCACTTAAGGCCCTGCCAGGTTGACCTTCCGGCTGGACAGTGACCTCAGACACAATCTTCGACGCGAGGAAGCTATATTTCTGAAGCACTGTGGTCGAGATGCTTGCTGGATTCCTGGTGAATTGGATTCCACCTCTATACCAGAGCTCCCTGCCATCCAGGAAATTTATATCAGGCGGTGTGGAAGGAAGGCCTAGAAAATCGTTAAAGACTCCAACCACCCACACCATAGACTATTCTCTCTGCTTCCGCATGGCAAGTCTGGCACCAACAGGTTCTTGAACAGCTTCTACCCCCAAGCAATAAGACTGATAAATAGCTGACAGAATAGCTACACAGACTATCTGAGTTCACCATGTATCTTTATACACACTCACTCCATCATCTGATCACTCACACACACTGTCACTCCAACACACACACTCACACTCACTCCATCATCTGATCACTCACACACACTGTCACTCCAACACACACACTCACACACACTCCATCATCTGATCACTCACATATAATATGCACATATATTTATACTGACTCTACACACCCACTCACATACAAGCTGCTGCTACTCTGTTTATCTTATATCCGGAGTGATGGAGGTAGATATGTATAGGGGTAAGGGGACAGGGATACTGGAGTGATGGAGGTAGATATGTATAGGGGTAAGGGGACAGGGATACTGGAGTGATGGAGGTTGATATGTATAGGGGTAAGGGGACAGGGATACTGGAGTGATGGAGGTAGATATGTATAGGGGTAAGGAGACAGGGATACTGGAGTGATGGAGGTAGATATGTATAGGGTTAAGGGGACAGGGATACTGGAGTGATGGAGGTAGATATGTATAGGGGTAAGGGGACAGGGATACTGGAGTGATGGAGGTAGATATGTATAGGGGTAAGGAGACAGGGATACTGGAGTGATAGAGGTAGATATGTATAGGGGTAAGGGCACAGGGATACTGGAGTGATGGAGGTAGATATGTATAGGTAAGGGGACAGGGATACTGGAGTGATGGAGGTAGATATGTATAGGGGTAAGGGGATAGGGATACTGGAGTGATGGAGGTAGATATGTATAGGGGTAAGGTGACAGGGATACTGGAGTGATGGAGGTAGATATGTATAGGGGTAAGGGCACAGGGATACTGGAGTGATGGAGGTAGATATGTATAGGGGTAAGGGGATAGGGATACTGGAGTGATGGAGGTAGATATGTATAGGGGTAAGGGCACAGGGATACTGGAGTGATGGAGGTAGATATGTATAGGGGTAAGGGGATAGGGATACTGGAGTGATGGAGGTAGATATGTATAGGGGTAAGGTGACAGGGATACTGGAGTGATGGAGGTAGATATGTATAGGGGTAAGGGGACAGGGATACTGGAGTGATGGAGGTAGATATGTATAGGGGTAAGGGGACAGGGATACTGGAGTGATGGAGGTAGATATGTATAGGGGTAAGGGGACAGGGATACTGGAGTGATGGAGGTAGATATGTATAGGGGTAAGGGGACAGGGATACTGGAGTGATGGAGGTAGATATGTATAGGGGTAAGGGGACAGGGATACTGGAGTGATGGAGGTAGATATGTATAGGGGTAAGGGGACAGGGATACTGAAGTGATGGAGGTAGATATGTATAGGGGTAAGGGGACAGGGATACTGGAGTGATGGAGGTAGATATGTGTAGGGGTAAGGGGACAGGGATATAACTACTGACCCTGTATATAGCTACTGACCCTGGAACTAACCCTGTATATAGCTACTGACCCTGGAACTGTATATAGCTACTGACCCTGGAACTGACCCTGTATATAGCTACTGACCCTGGAACTGACCCTGTATATAGCTACTGATCCTGGAACTGACCCTGTATATAGCTACTGACCCTGTATATAGCTACTGACCCTGGAACTGTCCCTGTATATAGCTACTGACCCTGGAACTGTCCCTGTATATAGCTACTGACCCTGGAACTGTCCCTGTATATAGCTACTGACCCTGGAACTGTCCCTGTATATAGCTACTGACCCTGGAACTGACCCTGTATATAGCTACTGACCCTGGAACTGACCCTGTATATAGCTACTGTCCCTGTATATAGCTACTGACCCTGGAACTGTCCCTGTATATAGCTACTGACCCTGGAACTGTATATAGCTACTGACCCTGGAACTGTCCCTGTATATAGCTACTGTCCCTGTATATAGCTACTGACCCTGGAACTGTCCCTGTATATAGCTACTGACCCTGTATATAGCTACTGACCCTGGAACTGTCCCTGTATATAGCTACTGACCCTGGAACTGTCCCTGTATATAGCTACTGACCCTGGAACTGTATATAGCTACTGACCCTGGAACTGTCCCTGTATATAGCTACTGACCCTGGAACTGTATATAGCTACTGACCCTGGAACTGTCCCTGTATATAGCTACTGACCCTGGAACTGTATATAGCTACTGACCCTGGAACTGACCCTGTATATAGCTACTGACCCTGGAACTGTATATAGCTACTGACCCTGGAACTGACCCTGTATATAGCTACTGACCCTGGAACTGTCCCTGTATATAGCTACTGACCCTGGAACTGTCCCTGTATATAGCTACTGACCCTGGAACTGACCCTGTATATAGCTACTGACCCTGGAACTGTCCCTGTATATAGCTACTGACCCTGGAACTGACCCTGTATATAGCTACTGACCCTGGAACTGTATATAGCTACTGACCCTGGAACTGACCCTGTATATAGCTACTGACCCTGGAACTGTATATAGCTACTGACCCTGGAACTGAACCCTTAGCTACTGACCCTGGAACTGTCCCTGTATATAGCTACTGACCCTGGAACTGTCCCTGTATATAGCTACTGACCCTGGAACTGTCCCTGTATATAGCTACTGACCCTGGAACTGTCCCTGTATATAGCTACTGACCCTGGAACTGTCCCTGTATATAGCTACTGACCCTGGAACTGACCCTGTATATAGCTACTGACCCTGGAACTGACCCTGTATATAGCTACTGTCCCTGTATATAGCTACTGACCCTGGAACTGTCCCTGTATATAGCTACTGACCCTGGAACTGTCCCTGTATATAGCTACTGACCCTGGAACTGTCCCTGTATATAGCTACTGACCCTGGAACTGACCCTGTATATAGCTACTGTCCCTGTATATAGCTACTGACCCTGTATATAGCTACTGACCCTGTATATAGCTACTGACCCTGGAACTGACCCTGTATATAGCTACTGACCCTGGAACTGACCCTGTATATAGCTACTGACCCTGGAACTGTATATAGCTACTGACCCTGTATATAGCTACTGACCCTGGAACTGACCCTGTATATAGCTACTGACCCTGGAACTGACCCTGTATATAGCTACTGACCCTGGAACTGTATATAGCTACTGACCCTGGAACTGACCCTGTATATAGCTACTGACCCTGTATATAGCTACTGACCCTGGAACTGTCCCTGTATATAGCTACTGACCCTGGAACTGTCCCTGTATATAGCTACTGACCCTGGAACTGACCCTGTATATAGCTACTGACCCTGGAACTGACCCTGTATATAGCTACTGACCCTGGAACTGTCCCTGTATATAGCTACTGACCCTGGAACTGTCCCTGTATATAGCTACTGACCCTGGAACTGTCCCTGTATATAGCTACTGACCCTGGAACTGACCCTGTATATAGCTACTGACCCTGGAACTGACCCTGTATGTAGCTACTGACCCTGGGACTGACCCTGTATATAGCTACTGACCCTGGGACTGACCCTGTATATAGCTACTGACCCTGGGACTGACCCTGTATATAGCTACTGACCCTGGAACTGACCCTGTATATAGCTACTGACCCTGGGACTGACCCTGTATATAGCTACTGACCCTGGGACTGACCCTGTATATAGCTACTGACCCTGGGACTGACCCTGTATATAGCTACTGACCCTGGGACTGACCCTGTATATAGCTACTGACCCTGGGACTGACCCTGTATATAGCTACTGACCCTGGGACTGACCCTGTATATAGCTGATTATTTACTTATTGTGTTCTTCATATTTCTTCTTATTTCTTGTGTGTTTTTTTCTAGTAGTATTTCATTGTCATTGATTATTGCATTGTTGGGTTTTAAGTTCGCTAGAAAGGCTTGTACCTGTCCCTGTCCCTGTCCCTGTCCCTGTACCTGTCCCTGTCCCTGTACCTGTACCTGTCCCTGTCCCTGTCCCTGTCCCTGTCCCTGTACCTGTCTCTGTCCCTGTCCCTGTCCCTGTCCCTGTACCTGTCTCTGTCCCTGTCCCTGTCCCTGTCCCTGTACCTGTCCCTGCCTCTGTCCCTGCCCCTGTCCCTGTCCCTGTCCCTGTCCCTGTCTCTGTCCCTGTCCCTGTCCCTGTCCCTGTACCTGTCCCTGCCTCTGTCCCTGTCCCTGTCCCTGTCCCTGTCCCTGTACCTGTCCCTGTCCCTGTCCCTGTACCTGTACCTGTCCCTGCCTCTGTCCCTGTCCCTGTACCTGTCCCTGTCCCTGTACCTGTCTCTGTCCCTGTCCCTGTCCCTGTCCCTTTCCCTGTCCCTGTACTCCGCCCTGTCCCTGTCCCTGTCCCTGTCCCTGTCCCTGTCCCTGTCCCTGTCCCTGTACCTGTACTTGTGACATTGAAACTTGACATTTGAAAACCCCATTAGGAAAAAAAGCTTAAACCCCATTTAGATTTTTGCCCAAAGTTTAGAAGAAAAAAACTAAACTAAACATAATTAATGTTTTTTGTTGTTGTTAGTTTGCAGTGAAATATAATAGTTTCAGTATATATATATATATACTTTTTTTTATAAATTTCAGTTTACCTTGGTTTTAATTTTGGATAATTATAGAAGCAAGAGCTGAGCTGAGGTGAACTTTTAATGTCAAAATGAGAGAGAGACGTTCTTTGTGTTGTCTCTCTCAGCAGCAGCCTCCAGACCAGAGCCCTTCTGTGTGTTCCTCTCTCAGCAGCAGCCTCCAGACCAGAGCCCTTCTGTGTGTTGTCTCTCTCAGCAGCAGCCTCCAGACCAGAGCCCTTCTGTGTGTTGTCTCTCTCAGCAGCAGCCTCCAGACCAGAGCCCTTCTGTGTGTTGTCTCTCTCAGCAGCAGCCTCCAGACCAGAGCCCTTCTGTGTGTTGTCTCTCTCAGCAGCAGCCTCCAGACCAGAGCCCTTCTGTGTGTTGTCTCTCTCAGCAGCAGCCTCCAGACCAGAGCATTTCTGTGTGTTGTCTCTCTCAGCAGCAGCCTCCAGACCAGAGCCCTTCTGTGTGTTGTCTCTCTCAGCAGCAGCCTCCAGACCAGAGCCCTTCTGTGTGTTGTCTCTCTCAGCAGCAGCCTCCAGACCAGAGCCCTTCTGTGTGTTGTCTCTCTCAGCAGCAGCCTCCAGACCAGAGCCCTTCTGTGTGTTTGTCTCTCTCAGCAGCAGCCTCCAGACCAGAGCCCTTCTGTGTGTTGTCTCTCTCAGCAGCAGCCTCCAGACCAGAGCCCTTCTGTGTGTTGTCTCTCTCAGCAGCAGCCTCCAGACCAGAGCCCTTCTGTGTGTTGTCTCTCTCAGCAGCAGCCTCCAGACCAGAGCCCTTCTGTGTGTTGACTCTCTCAGCAGCAGCCTCCAGACCAGAGCCCTTCTGTGTGTTGTCTCTCTCAGCAGCAGCCTCCAGACCAGAGCCCTTCTGTGTGTTGTCTCTCTCAGCAGCAGCCTCCAGACCAGAGCCCTTCTGTGTGTTGTCTCTCTCAGCAGCAGCCTCCAGACCAGAGCCCTTCTGTGTGTTGTCTCTCTCAGCAGCAGCCTCCAGACCAGAGCCCTTCTGTGTGTTGTCTCTCTCAGCAGCAGCCTCCAGACCAGAGACCTTCTGTGTGTTGTCTCTCTCAGCAGCAGCCTCCAGACCAGAGCCCTTCTGTGTGTTGTCTCTCTCAGCAGCAGCCTCCAGACCAGAGCATTTCTGTGTGTTGTCTCTCTCAGCAGCAGCCTCCAGACCAGAGCCCTTCTGTGTGTTGTCTCTCTCAGCAGCAGCCTCCAGACCAGAGCCCTTCTGTGTGTTGTCTCTCTCAGCAGCAGCCTCCAGACCAGAGCCCTTCTGTGTGTTGTCTCTCTCAGCAGCAGCCTCCAGACCAGAGCCCTTCTGTGTGTTGTCTCTCTCAGCAGCAGCCTCCAGACCAGAGCCCTTCTGTGTGTTGTCTCTCTCAGCAGCAGCCTCCAGACCAGAGCCCTTCTGTGTGTTGTCTCTCTCAGCAGTAGCCTCCAGACCAGAGCCCTTCTGTGTGTTGTCTCTCTCAGCAGCAGCCTCCAGACCAGAGCCCTTCTGTGTGTTGACTCTCTCAGCAGCAGCCTCCAGACCAGAGCCCTTCTGTGTGTTGTCTCTCTCAGCAGCAGCCTCCAGACCAGAGCCCTTCTGTGTGTTGACTCTCTCAGCAGCAGCCTCCAGACCAGAGCCCTTCTGTGTGTTGTCTCTCTCAGCAGCAGCCTCCAGACCAGAGCCCTTCTGTGTGTTGTCTCTCTCAGCAGCAGCCTCCAGACCAGAGCCCTTCTGTGTGTTGTCTCTCTCAGCAGCAGCCTCCAGACCAGAGCCCTTCTGTGTGTTGTCTCTCTCAGCAGCAGCCTCCAGACCAGGAAGTGGTGTATCTGTTAATCCCCCCCCAGGCTGTAGGGGCCCTGATCGGGAAGAAGGGGCAGCACATCAAACAGCTAGCACGCTTCGCTGGGGCCTCCATCAAGGTAGGAGGACCTCTCCTTTTCCAACAACACCAGGCTGTACAGTACTTCTTATTCCTTTAAGAAAAGCAAATCATAAACTATTTACATTAGAAAATGTGGTTACAAAAAATATATACTTACTGCACCTAAGGAAAGCAAAGTGCCTTGAAAGCATCTCAGGATCATCCAACTCTTGAACGTCACTGTTCTGTGGTCAGGGCTGGTTGAGTCACTGTTCTGTGGTCAGGGCTGGTTGAGCCACTGTTCTGTGGTCAGGGCTGGTTGAGTCACTGTTCTGTGGTCAGGGCTGGTTGAGTCACTGTTCTGTGGTCAGGGCTGGTTGAGTCACTGTTCTGTGGTCAGGGCTGGTTGAGTCACTGTTCTGTGGTCAGGGCTGGTTGAGTCACTGTTCTGTGGTCAGGGCTGGTTGAGTCACTGTTCTGTGGTCAGGGCTGGTTGAGTCACTGTTCTGTGGTCAGGGCTGGTTAAGTCACTGTTCTGTGGTCAGGGCTGGTTGAGTCACTGTTCTGTGGTAAGGGCTGGTTGAGTCACTGGGGCTTTCTGGACTCCTGCTGACGATGTTAGACTCCTATATCTCTACAAACTGTCTCTGTTGATAGCTGACTAACAGACCAGGCTTCCTAAAGATCCCCTCTAACCATAACAGACCATGCATCCTAAAGATCCCCTCTAACCATAGCAGACCAGGCATCCTAAAGATAAAATAAAAATAAATAAGCCATTTAGCAGACGCTTTTATCCAAAGCGACTTACAGTCATGCGTGCATACATTTTTGTGTATGGGTGGTCCCGGGGATCGAACCCACTACCTTGGCGTTACAAGTGCCGTGCTCTACCAGCTGAGCTACAGAGGACCACTAACCAGAAGATCCCCTCTAACCAGAAGCCATGGATTACAGGAAACATCCGCACTGAGCTAAAGGGTAGAGCTGCCGCTTTCAAGGAACGGGACTCTAACCCGGACGCTTATAAGAAATCCCGCTATGACCTCCGACGAACCATCAAACAGGCAAAGAGTCAATACAGGACTAAGATTGAATTGTACTACACTGGCTCTGACGCTCGTTGGATGTGGCAGGGCTTGAAAACTATTACAGACTACAAAGGGAAGCACAGCCGCGAGCTGCCCAGTGACACAAGCCTACCAGACGAGCTAAACCACTTCTATGCTCGCTTCGAGGCAAGCAACACTGAAGCATGCATGAGAGCACCAGCTGTTCCGGATGACTATGTGATCACGCTCTCCGTAGCCGATGTGAGTAAGACTTTTAAGCAGGTCAACATTCACAAGGCCGCAGGACCAGACGGATTACCAGGACGTGTACTCCGAGCATGTGCTGACCAACTGGCATGTGTCTTCACTGACATTTTCAACATGTCCCTGACTGAGTCTGTAATACCAACATGTTTCAAGCAGACCACCATAGTCCCCGTGCCCAAGGACTCTAAGATAACCTGCCTAAATGACTACCGACCCGTAGCACTGACGTCTGTAGCCATGAAGTGCTTTGAAAGGCTGGTCATGGCTCACATCAACAGCATTATCCCAGAAACCCTAGACCCACTCCAATTTGCATACCGCCCCAACAGATCCACAGATGATGCAATCTCTATTGCACTCCACACTGCCCTTTCCCACCTGGACAAGAGGAACACCTGCGTGAGAATGCTATTCATTGACTACAGCTCAGCATTCAACACCATAGTGCCCTCTAAGCTCATCACTAAGCTAAGGATCCTGGGACTAAACACCTCCCTCTGCAACTGGATCCTGGACTTCCTGACGGGCCGCCCCCAGGTGGTAAGGGTAGGTAACAACACATCTGCCACACTGATCCTCAACACGGGGGCCCCTCAGGGGTGCGTGCTCAATCCCCTCCTGTACTCTCTGTTCACCCATGACTGCATGGCCAGGCACGACTCCAACACCATCATTAAGTTTGCCGACGACACAACAGTGGTAGGCCTGATCACCGACAACGATGAGACAGCCTATAGGGAGGAGGTCAGAGACCTGGCCGTGTGGTGCCAGGACAACAACCTCTCCCTCAACGTGACCAAGACAAAGGAGATGATTGTGGACTACAGGAAAAAAAAGAGGACTGAGCACGCCCCCATTCTCATCGACGGGGCTGTAGTGGAACAGGTTGAGAGCTTCAAGTTCCTTGGTGTCCACATCACCAACGAACTATCATGGTCCAAACACACCAAGACAGTTGTGAAGAGGGCACGACAAAGCCTATTCCCCCTCAGGAGACTGAAAATATTTGGCATGGGTCCTCAGATCCTCAAAAAATTCTACAGCTGCACCATCGAGAGCATCCTGACTGGTTGCATCACCGCCTGGTATGGCAACTGCTTGGCCTCCGACCGCAAGGCACTACAGAGGGTAGTGCGTACGGCCCAGTACATCACTGGGGCCAAGCTTCCTGCCATCCAGGACCTCTATACCAGGCGGTGTCAGAGGAAGGCCCTCAAAATTGTCAAAGACTCCAGCCACCCTAGTCATAGACTGTTCTCTCTGCTACCGCACGGCAAGCGGTACCGGAGTGCCAAGTCTAGGTCCAAAAGACTTCTGAACAGCTTCTACCCCCAAGCCATAAGACTCCTGAACAGCTAATCATGGCTACCCAGACTATTTGCACTGCCCCCCCACCCCATCCTTTTTATGCTGCTGCTACTCTGTTAATTATTTATGCATAGTCACTTTAACTCTACCCACATGTACATATTACCTCAACTACCTCAACTAGCCGGTGCCCCCGCACATTGACTCTGCAACGGTACCCCCCTGTATATAGCCTCCCTGCTGTTATTTTATTTTACTTCTGCTCTTTTTTTTCTCAACACTTTTTTTGTTGTTGTTTTATTTTTTTATGTTAAAAATAAATGCACTGTTGGTTAAGGGCTGTAAGTAAGCATTTCACTGTAATGTCTGCACCTGTTGTATTCGGCGCATGTGACCAATAAAATTTTATTTTATTTGATTTTAACCATAACAGACCAGGCATCCTAAAGATCCCCTCTAACCATAACAGACCAGGCATCCTAAAGATCCCCTCTAACCATAACAGACCAGGCATCCTAAAGATCCCCTCTAACCATAACAGACCAGGCATCCTAAAGATCCCCTCTAACCATAACAGACCAGGCATCCTAAAGATCCCCTCTAACCATAACAGACCAGGCATCCTAAAGATCCCCTCTAACCATAACAGACCAGGCATCCTAAAGAGGAAGGCATGTTCTCTCCACAGCTTTGGCTCAGGTCTGGCTCTAGGCATTATTGAGGTGGTGACCCTCTCCCCTCTCTCCTCTCCCTGTCCCCCAGATCGCCCCAGCAGAGAACCCTGACGTCACTGAGAGGATGGTCATCATCACCGGACCTCCAGAGGCTCAGTTTAAGGTAAACTCAGATCTATGTGAACAGTGTCAACATCTTCAGCATACTTCATATACATAGTGCCTTCTCCTGTCCTTCAGGCCCAGGGCAGGATATTTGGGAAGCTGAAAGAGGAGAACTTCTTCACAGCGAAGGAGGAAGTGAAGCTAGAGACACATATCAAAGTTCCCTCGACTGCAGCCGGACGCGTCATCGGAAAGGGGGGCAAGACCGTGAGAATAACAATAACACCTGGGAGTCACAGCACCGGTCAGTGTCTCTCCACTCAGGGGTCATGATCTTTGACCTTTGTGTCCTCTCTAGGTCAATGAACTGCAGAACCTGACCAGTGCGGAGGTCATCGTGCCACGAGACCAAACGCCAGATGAGAACGATGAGGTCTTTGTAAAGATTAGCGGGCATTTCTTCGCCAGTCAGGTATGTGATATCATGTATTATCTGCTCTAGTCATATATAATATATAATAATATATGCCATTTAGCAGACACTTTTTTCCAAAGCGACTTACAGGAGTCTGTGCATACATTTTCCTATGGCTGCCATGCTCTGCTAACTGAGCCACACAGGACCAGTGTAATATTCAAGTCTCACACTTTGACATTATCAAATGATAAATCTGTTTCTTCCAGTCTGCTCAGAGGAAGATCCGTGAGATCATCCAGCAGGTGAAACAGCAGGAACAGAAACACCAGCAGCAGGGAGCTCCCAGCATGCACCATTCCAAGTGACCAGCAGGTCGAGCGGGGCGGCTCCCTCCCTCCCAACCTCCCTCCCTCCGGCGGGCACCAGCTAATGAATGTAGCCCTCCCACCTGGACGGACGACCAGACCAGCCAATGGGACAAAGCAAAGCAGAACAGCAGATTGGGAACAAAACCAAATAACTTAATTGATTGGGGGAAAACTGATGAGAGCCAAAGGCTTGGGGCATTATGTGCACTGCCAGCCTAGAGAGGGGAGAGGGGAGAGGAGAGAGGAGAGGCGAGAGGAGGGGGAGAGGAGAGGGCTGAGGGGAGTGAGGGAGATAGGATGGGAGAGAGGGAGAGGGGCGAGAGAGAGGAGAGGGAGGAGGGAGGGAGGAGATGAGAGAGGGGGAGAAGGAGAGGAGGGGGGAAAGAGAGAGAAGGGACGGTGATGAGGAAGGAGGAGAAGGGAAGTGGGAGAGGGAAGAGAAGGAGAGTGAGCGAGGAGGGGAAGAGAGGGCAGAGATGGGAGAGGGGGGGAGAGAGGAGAGGGAGGAGGAGAGGGAGGGAGGAGACGAGAGAGGAGAGAGAGGAGGGAAAAGGGGAGAGGAGGAAAGAGATGAGAGAGGGGGAGAGGAGGAAGGAGAGAGAGAGAGAGATAGGAGAGGAGAAGAGGGAGAGCGAGGACGAGACGAGAGGACGAGGGGAGCGGAGAGGATGAGGAGAGGAGGAGGAGGGAGAGGAGAGAGAGAGCGAGTGAGAGATGAGAGGGCACGAGGAGAGAGCGAGGAAGAGAGAGAGGGAGGAGAGGAGAGGGGGGAGAGGGAGAGGAGAGGTCAGAACGAGCATGCAGGAGCGAGAGAGGACTGCGGAGAGGAGTCGGCCAGGGAGGAGAGGAAGGGGTGGGGGAGAGGGAGAGCGTGGAGGAGGCGGAGAGGAGGTAGAGGAGAGAGAGAGAGAGGAGAGAGAGGGAAAGAGAGGGAGCAGGGAGAGAGGAACAGGAGAGGAGATGAGGAGGGAGGAGGAGAGGAGGAGAGGAGAGAGAGCGAGAGGACGAGGAGAGAGGAGGGGGAGGCGAGAAGAGGAGAGGAGAGAGAGAGGGAGAGGAGGAGGAGAGAGGAGAGGAGGGGAGAGGAGAGGAGAGGGAGAGGAGAGGAGGGAGAGGAGAGAGAGAGGAGGAGAAGGAGGGGAGAGGAGAAGAAGGGAGAGGAGGGAGAGAGGAGAGGAGGGGAGAGGCGAGGATGGAGATGGAGAGGGGAGGAGAGGAGGAGGAGGAGAGAGAGAGGAGAGAGAGAGGAGAGGAGAGAGGAGGGGGAGAGGAGAGAGAGAGGAGAGAGAGAGTAGGGGGAGAGGAGAGAGAGAGGAGAGAGAGAGGAGGGGGAGAGGAGAGGGAGAGGAGAGAGGAGAGGAGAGAGGAGAGGGGAGGGGGAGAGGAGAGAGGAGAGAGGGGGAGAGGAGAGAGGAGAGGGGGAGGAGATATCTAACAGAATGAGAATAAGGAGGATGGAAGCAGACAGAGAATCTGTTGTCTTATCAGTTACAACAAACAGGAACTATTCTGACGACCTCCATAATAACGTTATGGCTTTAGTTGCACTAACTAACATACAGTAGGCCTAACAGACTGACATGATGGCATTATGAAGCTAGTTCTGTAGTTGAGATGAGTATGATGGTGTGATTCAGGGAGGAGGACTCTTTCTGTCACAGCAGCTTGTGGTTAACCTTAATAAAAGGAGTCAGTATCCTTAGCAGTATTAACAGTATTAAGACACACGGAGTAGAACACATGCTGCGTTCCAAATGCCACCATATTCCCTACATAGTGCACTACTTTTGACCAGAGCCCCATATACATACATTGGTATACAGACTGTTATTCTGCTAACACAGCAGATGGAATGACTGTACATGTTGTAGTTTTGTATCTAACAGAACTGGATGTTGTTTCCTGGATTGAAATGAGCTTTCAGTAAAAAGGGGAAAAGTCTGTAGTGACGCCTCTTCGACTCAGATCCTTTAGTTGTTTGCATTTTAAGGTCAAAGAAAAATCCAACAAAAAATCCAATAAACAAGAAAACGTAGTGGATTCATTAATTGTTCTGAATCTTTGTTACTGTGTGCCAACGCCAGGGGATAAGGACATCCCTACCGCCAGGGGATAAGGACATCCCTACCGCCAGGGGATAAGGACATCCCTACCGCCACCAGGGGACAAGGACATCCCTACCGCCACCAGGGGACAAGGACATCCCTACCGCCAGGGGATAAGGACATCCCTACCGCCACCAGGGGATAAGGACATCCCTACCGCCAGGGGATAAGGACATCCCTACCACCAGGGGATAAGGACATCCCTACCGCCAGGGGATAAGGACATCCCTACCACCAGGGGACAAGGACATCCCTACCACCAGGGGATAAGGACATCCCTACCACCAGGGGATAAGGACATCCCTACCACCAGGGGATAAGGACATCCCTACCACCAGGGGATAAGGACATCCCTACCACCAGGGGATAAGGACATCCCTACCGCCACCAGGGGACAAGGACATCCCTACCGCCACCAGGGGACAAGGACATCCCTACCACCAGGGGATAAGGACATCCCTACCACCAGGGGATAAGGACATCCCTACCGCCACCAGGGGACAAGGACATCCCTACCACCAGGGGATAAGGACATCCCTGCCGCCACCAGGGGACAAGGACATCCCTACCGCCACCAGGGGACAAGGACATCCCTACCGCCACCAGGGGACAAGGACATCCCTACCGCCACCAGGGGGACAAGGACATCCCTACCGCCACCAGGGGATAAGGACATCCCTACCACCAGGGGATAAGGACATCCCTACCACCACCAGGGGACAAGGACATACCTACCGCCAGGGGAAAAGGACATCCCTACCGCCAGGGGATAAGGACATCCCTACCGCCACCAGGGGATAAGGACATCCCTACCGCCACCAGGGGACAAGGACATCCCTACCGCCACCAGGGGACAAGGACATCCCTACCACCAGGGGAAAAGGACATCCCTACCACCAGGGGATAAGGACATCCCTACCACCAGGGGATAAGGACATCCCTACCACCAGGGGATAAGGACATCCCTACCGCCAGGGGATAAGGACATCCCTACCACCAGGGGACAAGGACATCCCTACCGCCAGGGGATAAGGACATCCCTACCGCCAGGGGATAAGGACATCCCTACCACCAGGGGACAAGGACATCCCTACCACCAGGGGATAAGGACATCCCTACCACCAGGGGGACAAGGACATCCCTACCGCCAGGGGATAAGGACATCCCTACCGCCAGGGGATAAGGACATCCCTACCACCAGGGGACAAGGACATCCCTACCGCCACCAGGGGATAAGGACATCCCTACCGCCAGGGGATAAGGACATCCCTACCACCAGGGGATAAGGACATCCCTACCGCCAGGGGACAAGGACATCCCTACCACCAGGGGATAAGGACATCCCTACCACCAGGGGATAAGGACATCCCTACCGCCAGGGGACAAGGACATCCCTACCACCATCTGGCTTTGTTTTGTTTTTTACATTATAACGTTTTTATTTTCAATAAGCAGTTTTTGCAGCCTTTTAATAACAACATTGAAATAACTGCCACTTCCACCAAGCACCACCAAGCGTAAACTTTAGCACCTTCAGAGCCTCAGAGCATTTTGCTTTACACCTGTCTCTCAGTCAGTCAGGGAGCTTTCTAAAATGGCGTGCCAGCTGTGAATGTAAAATATAAAGCCTTTTAGAAATATCAACCCTTACATGTCCATTAGCCAGAATGGCGCGGACCGCCATATCGTTTTAGATTTTCATCTTGTATTGTTTTAAACAATCTGACCAACAGTTTCAACAGCCAGCTGGACATGCAGGTGTCTGATCTGACTCTGTTTCAACAGCCAGCTGGACATGCAGGTGTCTGATCTGACTCTGTTTCAACAGCCAGCTGGACATGCAGGTGTCTGATCTGACTCTGTTTCAACAGCCAGCTGGACATGCAGGTGTCTGATCTGACTCTGTTTCAACAGCCAGCTGGACATGCAGGTGTCTGATCTGACTCTGTTTCAACAGCCAGCTGGACATGCAGGTGTCTGATCTGACTCTGTTTCAACAGCCAGCTGGACATGCAGGTGTCTGATCTGACTCTGTTTCAACAGCCAGCTGGACATGCAGGTGTCTGATCTGACTCTGTTTCAACAGCCAGCTGGACATGCAGGTGTCTGATATCTCTTTGTGCTTTATTAAGGAGACACCATGGAAGCTAGTGACCTTACTCATAAATTGTTTTCCTCATCAATCTACGCACAATACCCCATAATGGCAAAGTGAAAACAGGCTTTTCAACATTTTTGCAAATGTATTTAAAATAAAAACCAGAAATACCTTATTTACATAAGTATTCAGACGCTTTGCTATGAGACTCGAAATTGAGCTCAGGTGCATCCTGTTTCCATTGATCATCCTTGAGATGTTTCTACAACTTGATTGGAGTCCACCTGTGGTAAATTCAATTGATTGGACATGATTTGGAAAGGCACACACCTGTCTATATAAGGTCCCACAGTTGACAGTGCATGTTAGAACAAAAACCAAGCCATGAGGTCGAAGGAATTGTCTGTAGAGCTCTGAGACAGGATTGTGTCGAGGCACATATCTGGGGAAGGGTACCAAAACATTTCTGCAGCATTGAGGGTCCCCAAGAACACACTGGCCTCCATCATTCTTAAATTGAAGAAGTTTGGAACCACCAAGACTCTTCCAAGAGCTGGCCACCCGGCCAAACTGAGCAATCTGGGGAGAAGGGTCTTGGTCAGGGAGGTGACCATGAACCCGATGGTCACTCTGACAGAGCTCCAGAGTTCCTCTGTGGAGATGGGAGAACCTTCCAGAAGGACAACCATCTCTGCAGCACTCCACCAATCAGGCCTTTATGCTAGAGTGGCCAGACGGAAGCCACTCCACAGTAAAAGGCACATGACAGCCCACTTGGAGTTTGCCAAAAGGCACCTAAAGGACTCTCAGACAATGTGAAACAAGATTCTCTGGTCTGATGAAACCAAGATTGAACTCTTTGGCCTGAATGCCAAGCGTCACATCTGGAGGAAACCAGGCACCACTCATCACCTGGCCAATACCATCACTACGGTGAAGCAAGGTGGTGGCAGCATCATGCTGTGGGGATGTCTTTCAGCGGCAGGGACTGGGAGACTAGTCAGGATCGAGGGAAAGATGAACGGAGCAAAGTACAGAGAGATCCTTGATGAAAACCTGCTCCAGAGCGCTCAGGACCTCAGACTGGGGACGAAGGTTCACCGTCCAACAGGACAACAACCCTAAGCACACAGCCAAGACAACGCAGGAGAGGCTTCGGGACAAGTCTCTGAATGTCCTTGAGTGGCCCAGCCAGAGCCCGGGCTTGAACCTGACCGAACATCTATGCAGATACCTGAAAATAGCTGTGCAGCGACGCTCCCCATCCAACCTGACAGAGCTTGAGAGGATCTGCAGAGAAGAATGGGAGAAACTCCCCAAATACAGGTGTGCCAAGCTTGTAGCGTCATACCCAAGAAGACTCAAGGCTGTAATCGCTGCCAAATGTGCTTCAACAAAGTACTGAGTAAAGGGTCTGAATACTTATGTAAATGTGATATTTCCGATTTTTATTTTATTTGCAAAAGTATCTAAAAACCTGTTTTTGCTTTGTCATTATGAGGTATTGTGTGTAGATTGATGAGGGGAAAAACATTTAATCCACTTTAGAATAAGGCTGTAATGTAACAAAATGTGGAAAAAGTCAAGGGGTCTGAATACAATGTGTGTGTGTGTGTGTATATATACACACACACACACACACACACACACACACACACACACACACACACACACACACACACACACACACACACACACACACATACATACATACATACATACACACACACAGGTATAGTACAAGTCAAAAGTTTGGACACACCTACTCATTCAAGGGTTTCTTTATATTTACTATTTTTTACATTGTAGAATAATAGTGAAGACATCAAAACTATGAAATAACACATATGCAATCATGTAGTAACCTAAAAAGTGTTAAACAAATCAAAATATATTTTATATTTGAGATTCTACAAATAGCCACCCTTTGCCTTGATGACAGTTTTGCACACTCTTGACATTCTCTCAACCAGCTTCACCTGGAATGCTTTTCCAACAGTCTAGAAGGAGTTCCCACATATGCTGAGCACTTGTTGGCTGCTTTTCCTTCACTCTGCCGTCCGACTCATCCCAAATAATCTCAACTGGGTTGAGGTCGGGGGATTGTGGAGGCCAGGTCATCTGATGCAGCACTCCATCACTCTCCTTCTTGGTAAAATAGCCCTTACACAGCCTGGAGGTGTGTTGGGTCATTGTCCTGTTGAAAAACAAATTATAGTCCCATTAAGCCCAAACCAGATGGGATGGCGTATCGCTGTAGAATGCTGTGGTAGCCATGCTGGTTAAGTGTGCCTTGAATTCTAAATAAATCACAGACAGTGTCACCAGCAAAGCACCCCCACACCATAACACCTCCTCCTCCATGCTTTACGGTGAGAACTACACATGCAGGGATCATCCGTTCACCCACACAGCGTCTCACAAATACACGCCGGTTGGAACCAAAAATCTCAAATTTGGACTCCAGACCAAAGGACAAATTTCCACTGGTCTAATGTCCATTGCTCTTGTTTCTTGGCCCAAGCAAGTCTCTTCTTATTATGGGTGTCCTTTAGTGGTGGTTTCTTTGCAGCAATTCGGCCATGAAGGCCTGATTCACACAGTCCCCTCTGAACAGTTTATGTTGAGATGTGTCTGTTACTTGAACTGGGCTGCAATTTCTGAGGCTGGTAACTCTAATGAACTTGTTCTTGTCATAATATGGACTTTTACCAAATAGGGCTATCTTCTGTATACCCCCCCCCCCCCCCCCCCCCCCCCCACACTTTGTCACAACACAACTGATTGGCTCAAACGCATTAAGATGGAAATAAATTCCACAAATTAACTTTTAACAAGGCACACCTGTTAATTGATATGCATTCCAGGTGACTACCTCATGAAGCTGGTTGAGAGAATTCCAAGAGTGTGCAAAGCTGTCATCAAGGCAAAGGGTGGCTATTTGAAGAATCTCAAATATAAAATATATTTTGTTTAACACTTTTTTGGTTACTACATGATTCCATATGTGTTATGTCATAGTTTTGATGTCTTCACTATTATTCTACAATGTAGAAAATAGTAAAAAATAAAGAAAAACCCTTGAATGAGGAGGTGTGTCCAAACTTTTGACCGATACCGTATCAATAATATATACACACACACACACATATAAAGAGAGAGAGAGAGAGAGAGAGAGAGTAATATTTATGAATTTATATTTTGTTTTCTATTAATAAGAAACAAGTCTTTTTTTTCCTCCTCAGTGGGGCCATGTTACTTTGAAGGGAAGTGTTTGGTTTTCTTGAAAACAAGACAATGAATTATAATACAATACAATCACAATACAATCTAAATAAAAACATGAGATCAATAATAATTGAAACATCACATTATGGTTTGAACAGTGATGATGTGGAACAGTTCAACATCACATTATGGTTTGAACAGTGATGATGTGGAACAGTTCAACATCACATTATGGTTTGAACAGTGATGATGTGGAACAGTTCAACATCACATTATGGTTTGAACAGTGATGTGAACATAACGGCAACATATTCACTATATAGCGCACTACTTTTGATCAGGGCTTGTAGGAACTGGGTGCCAATTGGGCCGCAGACAGTGATAGTTGGTGAAGATCTGAAGCAGGAGAATGTAAACGTTGAGGATGTGACCAGTACATCATGTCATTATCCTGATCTACCTCAGTCACCAGAGTACCTCAGACCAATCTGACCCTAACCCTAACCCTAACCCTAACCTTTTAACACGTTGTATCAATGCCTTGTTAACTGAAGCTTTTAACACGTTGTATCAATGCCTTGTTAACTGAAGCTTTTAACACGTTGTATCAATGCCTTGTTAACTGAACCTTTTCAGCATTTCTATTGTATTTATTTTTTCAATCAAGAAAAAATATTTCAGTCTAAAACCTCTTCAGGTCCAGCCGACTAGTAATGACACAATGGATGCGTCCCAAATAGCACCCTATTCCCTATATAGTGCACTACTTTAGACCAGAGAATGGCACCCTATTCCCTATATAGTGCACTACTTTGACCCTAACCCTGTGGGCCCTTCCATAAGGCTCTGGTCTAAAGTAGTGCTCAATATTAGGGACTAAGGAGCCATAATATACATTTTGTAAACTTTATTAGACTGGACACCACTCAGCCTCTTATTAAAACTATAACAGGATTTTAAATGAAATCGCAGTACAGAGAAATTAAGGGTGGATTTAAAGGGGTTCATACCGACATCAAATCAAAATGGCCGAATACAACAGGTGTAGACATTACAGTGAAATGCTTACTTACTGCCCAACAATGCATTTATTTTTTAATAAAAAAGGTAAAATAAAACAACAAAAAAGTGTTGAGAAAAAAAGAGCAGAAGTAAAATAAAATAACAGTAGGGAGGCTATATACAGGGGGTACCGGTGCAGAGTCAATGTGAAATAACAGTAGGGAGGCTATATACAGGGGGGTACCGGTGCAGAGTCAATGTGAAATAACAGTAGAGAGGCTATATACAGGGGGTACCGGTGCAGAGTCAATGTGCAGGGGCACCGGCTAGTTGAGGTAGTTGAGGTCATATGTACATGTGGGTAGAGTTAAAGTGACTATGCATAAATAGTAAACAGAGTAGCAGCAGCGTAAAAGAGGGGGTGGGCCATGATTAGCTGTTCAGGAGTCTTATGGCTTGGGATAGAAGCTGTTGAGAAGTATTTTGGACCTAGACTTGGCACTCCGGTACCGCTTGCCGTGCGGTAGCAGAGAGAACAGTCTATGACTAGGGTGGCTGGAGTCTTTGACAATTTTGAGGACCTTCCTCTGACACCGCCTGGTATAGAGGTCCTGGATGGCAGGAAGCTTGGCCCCAGTGATGTACTGGGCCGTACGCACTACCCTCTGTAGTGCCTTGCGGATGGAGGCCGAGCAGTTGCCATACCAGGCGGTGATGCAACCAGTCAGGATGCTCTCGATGGTGCAGCTGTATAATTTTTTTAGGATCTGAGGACCCATGCCAAATCTATTCAGTCTCCTGAGGGGAGACATGGTTCTGAATGTGGATGTTGGGTACTGATTTACTTATTAAAGAAAGAAAGATGCAACACATTCTCAGAAAGAAAATAAACAATTGTACCTCCAACTTTCCTCCTTCTTTATTTTATGTTGGTTATTATTATTATTATTATTATTATTATTATTCACCAAATGTCAAAGTGAATTTTGTAACCCTGACGGAGCCAGCCCCATGTCATCCCTGACGGAGCCAGCCCCATGTCATCCCTGACGGAGCCAGCCCCATGTCATCGCTGACGGAGCCAGCCCCATGTCATCCCTGACGGAGCCAGCCCCATGTCATCCCTGATGGACCCAGCCCCATCCCTGACGGAGCCAGCCCCATCCCTGACGGAGCCAGCCCCATGTCATCCCTGACGGAGCCAGCCCCATGTCATCCCTGACGGAGCCAGCCCCATCCCTAACGGAGCCAGCCCCATCCCTAACGGAGCCAGCCCCATCCCTGACGGAGCCAGCCCCATGTCATCCCTGACGGAGCCAGCCCCATCCCTGACGGAGCCAGCCCCATCCCTGACGGAGCCAGCCCCATCCCTAACGGAGCCAGCCCCATCCCTGACGGAGCCAGCCCCATCCCTGACGGAGCCAGCCCCATCCCTGACGGAGCCAGCCCCATCCCTGACGGAGCCAGCCCCATGTCATCCCTGACGGAGCCAGCCCCATGTCACACTGGAC
>LR778275.1:51749143-51881575 GCA_902810595.1 Coregonus sp. 'balchen' | reverse complement strand
TGGTCCTCATGGCACCAAATTGGTAGGTCCCAAAAGGACTTGTATAACCTCACCATCAGGACCCAAGATCAAGGTGCCCAGGGATCTGCCTGTCTGCTGCTGCCACTCTGAAAACACACAGAGGCTGCGTCTGAAATAATAATAATATTATAATATGCCATTTAGCAGACGCTGTTATCCAAAGCGACTTACAGTCATGCGTGCATTCATTTTTTTTGTGTATGGGTGGTCCCGGGGATCGAACATACTACCCTGGCGTTACAAGCGCCGTGCTCTACCAGCTGAGCTGAAATGGCACCCTATTCAATACTTTTGACCAGAATATGGTGCCAATGGGCCCTGGTCAAAAGTAGTGCACCATATAGGGAATAGGGTGCCTTTTGGAACACACTCAAACGTTGGTTTACCTAACTGAGCATCTAGAATGGCCTTATCAACATACCAGAGATCTACTGAACACAGAGTCCTGTGATATGGGCATCTTACCCCTGAGCTCCAGGGGTAGGCTGCCTCTGACCATGGCCCTCCCAGGATCGGAGGGGTCCCAGGGGGCATGGACGTCAGATCTGTCTTTGTAGATGGCCATGGAGCTCTGTTTGCCTGGGCCTCTCAGCCGACCAGCCAGGGGGGCAAATACAGCCAGGGGGACAGCATGCTCTGGAGGAGGAATGGAAGTATCAGAATAGTGAAAGAAAGATGGATCCCTGCACACTGTTGAATGCTCCTGCAGTTTTTATTGAGTGCAACGTTTTTACCTGAAGGTCATAGTGAAGCCTTATGGTATGCCACAGAACAGAGCTCTATACTACATAGCTGGTGCCACAGAACAGAGCCCTATACTACATAGCTGGTGCCACAGAACAGAGCTCTATACTACATAGCTGGTGCCACAGAACAGAGCTCTATACTACATAGCTGGTGCCACAGAACAGAGCCCTATACTACATAGCTGGTGCCACAGAACAGAGCCCTATACTACATAGCTGGTGCCACAGAACAGAGCTCTATACTACATAGCTGGTGCCACAGAACAGAGCTCTATACTACATAGCTGGTGCCACAGAACAGAGCTCTATACTACATAGCTGGTGCCACAGAACAGAGCCCTATACTACATAGCTGGTGCCACAGAACAGAGCCCTATACTACATAGCTGGTGCCACAGAACAGAGCCCTATACTACATAGCTGGTGCCACAGAACAGAGCCCTATACTACATAGCTGGTGCCACAGAACAGAGCCCTATACTACATAGCTGGTGCCACAGAACAGAGCTCTATACTACATAGCTGGTGCCACAGAACAGAGCCCTATACTACATAGCTGGTGCCACAGAACAGAGCTCTCTACTACATAGCTGGTGCCACAGAACAGAGCCCTATACTACATAGCTGGTGCCACAGAACAGAGCTCTATACTACATAGCTGGTGCCACAGAACAGAGCTCTATACTACATAGCTGGTGCCACAGAACAGAGCCCTATACTACATAGCTGGTGTCACAGAACAGAGCCCTATACTACATAGCTGGTGCCACAGAACAGAGCCCTATACTACATAGCTGGTGCCACAGAACAGAGCCCTATACTACATAGCTGGTGCCACAGAACAGAACTCTATACTACATAGCTGGTGCCACAGAACAGAGCCCTATACTACATAGCTGGTGCCACAGAACAGAGCCCTATACTACATAGCTGGTGCCACAGAACAGAGCCCTATACTACATAGCTGGTGCCACAGAACAGAGCTCTATACTACATAGCTGGTGCCACAGAACAGAGCTCTATACTACATAGCTGGTGCCACAGAACAGAGCCCTATACTACATAGCTGGTGCCACAGAACAGAGCCCTATACTACATAGCTGGTGCCACAGAACAGAGCCCTATACTACATAGCTGGTGCCACAGAACAGAGCCCTATACTACATAGCTGGTGCCACAGAACAGAACTCTATACTACATAGCTGGTGCCAAAGAACAGAGCCCTATACTACATAGCTGGTGCCACAGAACAGAGCCCTATACTACATAGCTGGTGCCACAGAACAGAGCCCTATACTACATAGCTGGTGCCACAGAACAGAGCTCTATACTACATAGCTGGTGCCACAGAACAGAGCTCTATACTACATAGCTGGTGCCACAGAACAGAGCTCTATACTACATAGCTGGTGCCACAGAACAGAGCTCTATACTACATAGCTGGTGCCACAGAACAGAGCCCTATACTACATAGCTGGTGCCACAGAACAGAGCCCTATACTACATAGCTGGTGCCACAGAACAGAGCTCTATACTACATAGCTGGTGCCACAGAACAGAGCTCTATACTACATAGCTGGTGCCACAGAACAGAGCTCTATACTACATAGCTGGTGCCACAGAACAGAGCTCTATACTACATAGCTGGTGCCACAGAACAGAGCCCTATACTACATAGCTGGTGCCACAGAACAGAGCTTCTACTACATAGCTGGTGCCACAGAACAGAGCTCTATACTACATAGCTGGTGCCACAGAACAGAGCTCTATACTACATAGCTGGTGCCACAGAACAGAGCTCTATACTACATAGCTGGTGCCACAGAACAGAGCTCTATACTACATAGCTGGTGCCACAGAACAGAGCTCTATACTACATAGCTGGTGCCACAGAACAGAGCTCTATACTACATAGCTGGTGCCACAGAACAGAGCTCTATACTACATAGCTGGTGCCACAGAACAGAGCCCTATACTACATAGCTGGTGCCACAGAACAGAGCCCTATACTACATAGCTGGTGCCACAGAACAGAGCCCTATACTACGTAGCTGGTTTAAGGAGTTAGTCAGGTAACTTTGGTCAACGCTGAGTTCAACTCAGGATAACCGGTACCATGAAAGTGGCTCATCTTTTAGCCAGGTACATTTCTATGGCAACGAATCCTTCAGAACTAACCTGCTCCGGGGCAGGCTAACTCAGGGCTAACTACATTTGTGCTGAATTAAGTATACGAGTCACGAGCTGAGGACCAATGAAATCAGATTTCTTCCCTCTCGCAAAGATTGTGACATCATCCCCTTCATTTGAGGAAGACAATTGATTCAATATTTTATTAATCAAATGTTTTTTTGGTGTTATTATTATAATTATTTCTATCACATTAAACATTTAGTAACAACAGAATGCGTTTGAAACTTCACACACAATAAAATAAGAGGTAAAGATTACTTCACCAGGCTTTGCCTAGCCTGGATTCCAGTCTGTTTCTGGGTAACTTCCTTCACCAGACTTTCCCTAGCCTGGATTCCAGTCTGTTTCTGGGTAACTTCCTTCACCAGACTTTCCCTAGCCTGGATTCCAGTCTGTTTCTGTTTAACTGACTTTCCCTAGCCTGGATTCCAGTCTGTTTCTGTTTTAACTGACTTTCTCTAGCCTGTTTGCCAGTCTGTTTCTGGGTAAATTTCTTTACCAGGCTCTCCCTAGCCTGGATGCCAGTTTATTTTTGTGTTACTGACTTTCCCTAGCCTGGATGCCAGTCTGTTTTTGTGTAACTCACCTTCTCTAGCCTGGATAGTCTGTTTCTCATAACTGACTCTCACTTACTTGGATACCAGTCTGCTTCTGGGTCACTGACTTTCCCTGGGCTGATTGCCAGTCTGTTTCTGGGTAAGGGACTTTCTCTAGCCTGGATGCCAGTCTGTTTCTGGGTAAGGGACTTTCTCTAGCCTGGATAACAGTCTGTTTCTGGGTAAGGGACTTTCCCTAGCGTGTATGCTAGAGTGCTTCTGGGTAATTTACTTTCCCTAGCCTGGATGCAAATCTGTTGTTGTGTAACTGACTTTCCCTAGCCTGGATAACAGTCTGTTTCTGGGTAAAGGACTTTCCCTAGCCTGGATTCCAGTCTTTCACTAGCCAGTTTGCCAGTCTGTTTCTGGGTAACTTCCTTCATCAGGCTCTCCCTAGCCTGGATAACAGTCTGTTTCTGATAACTGACTCTCACTTCCTTGGATACCAGTCTGTTTCTGGGTAACTGACTTTCCCTAGCCTGGATGCTATTTAGTTTTTGTGTTACCTATTTTCCCTTGCCTGGATTCCAGTCTGTTCCTGTTTAACTGACTTTCCCTAGCCTGGATTCCAGTCTGTTCCTGTTTAACTGACTTTCTGTAGCCTGGATTCCAGTCTGTTTCTCTGTAACTTCCTTCACCAGACTTTCCCTAGCCTGGATGCCAGTCTATTTCTGCTCTCTTACCAATTTACCAACTCCATTTAGTTTCTTAAGGAATTGCCATACCAACTCAATGCTTGGTTTGACAATGACAGCAATGGAGTTGGCAAGAGCACAAACAGATCTGGGACCAGGCTTTCCCCTCAGCCCAATCACCAGTACATAGTAAATCTCCCTATCTGGGGATTTGAGCAGAAATCCATCTGCCATTGGAATCTGAAACATTCTTTCCATTTCATCTCAGTGATCTGAATACCTTCCCCAGGCTCAAGTAGGGAGAGACCGTCCTGCTCAGGCCCTGTCTGCTTAGAGCCTTTCTCAGGGAGACCCCTTCCTCTTCCTCCTCCTCCTCCTCCTCCCCCTCTTCTAGTTCTCTCTCTTCTGTGTATCATCTCTCCACAGTCAGGCTCCCCTCTGTCCTCCTCTGATTGCTTGTGGTGGACACCAACTGAGAGACACAGAAGAGACCGACAAGACAATAGGATGAAGATCGTTAGTGTAAAATATAATGTGTTTTCAATTACTTACGTAGTTAAATAATACAATAAATAAGAATGTCCTAGTAGGTATTAGTCAGCATGTTAAACATTAATACACAGGGCAAATAAAGATACCTGTCTGCATCTCCTCCTCTTCTATATGGGGTAGCAGCACTGACAGCAGCAGCCTTCTGGGTCCTGGCTTCTCCGGATGGGCTTGGGGCTCTAGGTGGGTCTGGGTCAACCTCTCTGGCTGGGTCTGGGCTGGACCCTCTGAGCTGACGTAAGCCTCATGTATGAGTGGCAGGAACTGCTCTGAGTCTCTCCTCCCCCCCAGCCCACCTGGACTCCTTGGTTTCTGCCATATAAGGATTTAGAATTACTATGTTGTAATTCTATGAAGCTCAAAGCTGGTGTCATTAGAACGCCTTACTTACCCTCCCACCACTGTCCCTCTCCGGGTCCAGACTGACCAGTGAGCCAGAAAAAACGGGAGGGAAATGAAATCTGGAGACGCTGGGGTCTAAAGATGTGTTGTCCTTCGCACTGCCTTGTTTCACTGACCAAAGAAACAAAACAAGTTGGAATTTGACTCTGTGATACACATGCACACTCACAATCATTCTTAATTCTTCACAACTGAACTGAAGAATGTGAAGGAAGGTGAATATATGAAGGAAGGTGAACTCACGTTTCCGTCCCTGCTGGGCCCCACCCAGGTAACCACCATAGTAGTTGATGTGTGATAGCTGGCTGCTTCTCCAGGAGGAATCTACTGAAGCCGTCTTCAGACTGCAGGGTCTCTCTCCTCTCTGTAGAGGCCAGGGTCTCTCTCCTCTCTGTAGAGGCCAGGGTCTCTCTCCTCTCTGTAGAGGCCAGGGTCTCTCTCCTCTCTGTAGAGGCCAGGGTCTCTCTCCTCCAACATCCTCACAGTCTTTCACACTAAATCGTTATAATTTATTCAACTTCTGTAGCGCTTTTCATAACAGAAAGAAATCTCAAAGCAATATGTCATGCAAACGTGCAATATATCATGAGTAGCCAAGCTATAGCTAACTATACTGAACAAAATTATAAACGCAACAAAGTGTAAAGTGTTGGTCCCATTTTTCATGAGCTGAAATAAAAGATCCCAGAAATGTTCCACATGCACAAAAAGCTTATTTCTCTAAAATGTTGTGCACAAATTTGTTTACATCTCTGTTATTGAGCATTTCTCCAGGGCCAAGATAATCCATCCATCTAACAGGCATGGCATATCAAGAAGCTGATTAAACAGCATGATCATTACACAGGTGGACCTTGTGCTGTGGGCAATAAAAGGCCATGTCCAACAGAGCTGTTGCCAGGGATTTTAATGTTCATTTCTCTACCATAAGCCGCCTACAACGTCATTTGAAAGAATTTGGCAGTACATCCTACCGTCATCACAACCGCAGACCACGTGTAACCACGCCAGCCCAGGACCTCCACATCCGGCTTTTTCACCTGCGGGATTGTCTGAGGAGGGGTAGGTGGGGGGGGGTGCTGAGGAGTATTTCTGTCTGTAATAAAGCCCTTTTGTGGGGAAAAACATATTCTGATTTGTATTTGTATTTATTATAGATCCCCATTAGTTCCTGCCAAGGCAGCAGCTACTCTTCCTGGGGTTTATTATGGATCCCCATTAGTTCCTGCCAAGGCAGCAGCTACTCTTCCTGTGGTTTATTATGGATCCCCATTAGTTCCTGTCAAAGGCAGCAACAGCTACTCTTCCTGGGGTTTATTATGGATCCCCATTTCCCCAGGGAGCAACACCCTTTTCCTTTTGGGGGGTTTTTTATGGATCCCCCTTGTTTTTGTCAAACACAGTTTCTCTTTCCTGGGGGTTTTTAGGGACCCCATTGTCCTGCCAAGGCAGCACTACTCTTCCGGGGTTTATTGGATCCCCCTTAGTTTCCCCGCCAAAGAGCAGTACTCTTCCTGGGGTTTTTTATGGATCCCCATTATTCCTGCCAAGGCAGAAAATACTCTTCCTGGGGTTTTTTAGGATCCCCATTAGTTTCCCGCCCAAGGCAGCACTACCTCCCTGGGTTTATTAGGGGTCCCATTTGTTTTTCCCCCCCAAGGCATCATCTCTTCCTGGGGTTTTTTTAGGGTCCCCCTTAGTTTCCCCCCAAGGAAACGTATTCCGGGGTTTTTTAGGGGGTCCCCCCTTAGTTCCGCCAAGGCAGCAAACTACTCTTTTCCCCGGGGTTTATTAGGGATCCCCCCTTGTTCCCGCCCGGCAGCAGTACTCTTTCCTGGGGTTTTTTTTAGGGATCCGCCATTAGTTTTCCCCCCAAGGCACAGCATCTTCCTGGGGTTTTTTTAGGGACCCCCCCCTTATTTTTCCCGCCAAGGCAGCAGTACTTTCCTGGGGTTTTTAGGGATCCCCATTAGTTCCTGCCAAAGGGGAGCACTCTCTTTCCCGGGTTTATAGGGATCCCCATTAGTTCTGCCAAAGGCCCCCAAATACTCTTTTTTTTTTTACCCCTTACCCCGCCGGGGGGCCCCTTTCCTGGGGTTTATTAGGGGTCCCCATTAGTTCCTGCCAAGCAGCAGCTACTCTTCCTGGGGTTTATTATGGATCCCCATTAGTTCCTGCCAAGGCACAGCTACTCTTCCTGGGTTTATTAGGGATCCCCCTTATTTTTCCTCCCAAAGGGGAAAGCAGCTACTCTTCCTGGGGTTTATTATGGATCTCCATTAGTTCCTCCCAAAGGGCCCAGCAGCTACTCTCCCTGGGGTTTATTATGGATCCCCATTAGTTCCTGCTAAGGCAGCAGCTACTCTTCCTGGGGTTTATTATGGATCCCCATTAGTTCCTGCCAAAGCAGCAGCTACTCTTCCTGGTGTTTATTATGGATCCCCATTAGTTCCTGCCAAGGCAGCAGCTACTCTTCCTGGGGTTTATTATGGATCCCCATTAGTTCCTGCCAAGGCAGCAGCTACTCTCCCTGGGGTTTATTATGGATCCCCATTAGTTCCTGCCAAGGCAGCAGCTACTCTTCCTTGGGTCCAAACACATTAAGGCACTTGTATTACACATAAAACCAAAGATAAAACAGGACATCATAGAACACTGTCACACCTCCAAATATCCACACCACAAAATGTATAATACCACTATACAACAATATTACAATGTGCGTGTGTGTAGAGTGTGCATGTGCTTGTGGGGTATGCATGGGTGTCCGAGCTGTGTGCTAGTAGTTTAAACAGACAGCTCGGTACATTCAGCTTGTCAAAACCTCTTACAAAAACAAGTAATGATAAAGTCAATCTTTCCTCCACTTTAAGTCCCTTTTTGTGGCACCTGACCACACGACTGAACAGTAGTCCAGGTGCGACAAAACTAGGGCCTGTAGGACCTGCCTTGTTGATAGTGCTGTTAAGAAGGTTGAGCAGCGCTTTATTATGGACAGACTTCTCCCCATCTTAGCTACTGTTGTATCAACATGTTTTGACCATGACAGTTTACAATCCAGGGTTACTCCAAACAGTTTAGTCACCTCAACTTGCTAAATGTCCTCACTATTCATTGCAAGACTTAGTTGAGGTTTAGGGTTTAGTGAATGTGTCCCAAATACAATGCTTTAAGTTTTTGAAATATTTAGGACTAACTTCTTCCTTGCCACCCATTCTGAAACAAACGGCAGCCCTTTGTTAAGTGTTGCAGTCATTTCAGTCGCTGTAGTAGCTGACGTGTATAGTGTTGAGTCATCCGCATACATAGACACACTGGCTTTACTCAAAGACAGTGGCATGTTGTTAGTAAAGATTTAAAAAAGTAATGGGCCTAGACAGCTGCCCTGGGGAATTCCTGATTCTACCTGGATTATGTTGGAGATGCTTCCATTAAAGAACACCCTCTGTGTTCTGTTAGACAGGTAACTCTTTATCCACAATATAGCAGGGAGTGTAAAGCCATAACACATACGTTTTTCCAGCAGCAGACGATGATTGATAATGTCAAAAGCCGCACTGAAGTCTAACAAAACAGCCACCACAATATTTTTATCATCAATTTCTCTCAGCCAATCATCAGTCATTTGTGTAAGTGCTGTGTTTGTTGAATGTCTTTTCCTATAAGCGTGCTGAAAGTCTGTTGTCAATTTGTTTACAGTAAAATAGCATTGTATCTGTTCAAACACAATTTTTTCAAAAAGTTTACTAAGGGTTGGTAACAGGTTGATTGGTTGGCTATTTGAGCCAGTAAAGGGGACTTTACTATTCTTAGGTAGCGGAATGACTTTTGCTTCCCTTCAGGCCTGAGGGCACACACTTTCTAGTAGGCGTAAATTGAAGATATGGCAAATAGGAGGGGCAATATCATCCGCTATTATCCTCAGTAATTTTACATAGACAACAACAAATAATTTCACTTCTTCCATACATACTTTACGGAATTCAAAATTACAATGCTTGTCTTTCATAATTTGATCAGTTGTACTTGGATGTATAGTGTCAGCGTTTGTTGCTGGCATGTCATGCCTAAGTTTGCTAATCTTGCCAATGAAAAAATCATCAAAGTAGTTGGCAATATCAGTGGGTTTTGTGATGAATGAGCCATCTGATTCAAGAAATGATGGAGCTGAGTTTGCCTTTTTGCCCAAAATATCATTTAAAGTGCTCCAAAGCTTTTTACTATCATTCTTTATGTCATTTATCTTTGTTTCATAGTGTAGTTTCTTCTTCTTTTTATTCAGTTTAGTCACATGATTTCTCAATTTGCAGTACGTTTGCCAATCGGTTGTGCAGCCAAATTATTTGCCATTCCTTTTGCCTCATCCAACAACATAAGAATCATTCATTACATCTTCAACATAGGAATCACTACAAAACGTATTGTATGACCTCTTATACACTATATTAGGCCCAGCCTTTGGAATTTAGGTTTTCCTAGATCTGGCTACTATATTGTGATCACTACGTCCAATGGATCTGGATACTGCTTTAAAGCACATGTCTGTAGCATTAGTAAAGATGTGATCAATACGTGTTGATGATTTAATTCCTGTGCTGTTTGTAACTATCCTGGTAGGTTGACTGATAACCTAACCAGGTTGCAGGCACTGGTTACAGTTTTAAGCTTTCTCTTGAGTGGGCAGCCTGATGAAAGCCTGCCAATATTTAAATCATCCAGCAAATATACCTCTCTGTTGATATCAAATACATTTGGTTCTCCACCTTTGACATTTCTGTCTTTTCTGTAGATCTTATAACCATGTATAGCAACCATTGTATCATCAAAGGTATTACAGTGGGGGGGAAAAGTATTTAGTCAGCCACCAATTGTGCAAGTTCTCCCACTTAAAAAGATGAGAGAGGCCTGTAATTTCCATCATAGGTACACGTCAACTAGAACAGACAAAATGAGAAAAAAAATCCAGAAAATCACATTGTAGGATTTTTAATGAATTTATTTGCAAATTATGGTGGAAAATAAGTATTTGGTCAATAACAAAAGTTTCTCAATACTTTGTTATATACCCTTTGTTGGCAATGACACAGGTCAAACGTTCTCTGTAAGTCTTCACAAGGTTTTCACACACTGTTGCTGGTATTTTGGCCCATTCCTCCATGCAGATCTCCTCTAGAGCAGTGATGTTTTGGGGCTGTCGCTGGGCAACACGGACTTTCAACTCCCTCCAAAGATTTTCTATGGGGTTGAGATCTGGAGACTGGCTAGGCCACTCCAGGACCTTGAAATGCTTCTTACGAAGCCACTCCTTCGTTGCCCGGGCGGTGTGTTTGGGATCCTTGTCATGCTGAAAGACCCAGCCACGTTTCATCTTCAATGCCCTTGCTGATGGAAGGAGGTTTTCACTCAAAATCTCACGATACATGGCCCCATTCATTCTTTCCTTTACACGGATCAGTCGTCCTGGTCCCTTTGCAGAAAAAACAGCCCCAAAGCATGATGTTTCCACCCCCATGCTTCACAGTAGGTATGGTGTTCTTTGGATGCAACTCAGCATTCTTTGTCCTTCAAACACGACGAGTTGAGTTTTTACCAAAAAGTTCTATTTTGGTTTCATCTGACCATATGACATTCTCCCAATCCTCTTCTGGATCATCCAAATGCACTCTAGCAAACTTCAGACGGGCCTGGACATGTATTGGCTTAAGCAGGGGGACACGTCTTGCACTGCAGGATTTGAGTCCCTGGCGGCATAGTGTGTTATTGATGGTAGGCTTTGTTACTTTGGTCCCAGCTCTCTGCAGGTCATTCACTAGGTCCCCCCGTGTGGTTCTGGGATTTTTGCTCACCGTTCTTGTGATCATTTTGACCCCACGGGGTGAGATCTTGCGTGGAGCCCCAGATCGAGGGAGATTATCAGTGGTCTTGTATGTCTTCCATTTCCTAATAATTGCTCCCACAGTTGATTTCTTCAAACCAAGCTGCTTACCTATTGCAGATTCAGTCTTCCCAGCCTGGTGCAGGTCTACAATTTTGTTTCTGGTGTCCTTTGACAGCTCATTGGTCTTGGCCATAGTGGAGTTTGGAGTGTGACAGTTTGAGGTTGTGGACAGGTGTCTTTTATACTGATAACAAGTTCAAACAGGTGCCATTAATACAGGTAACGAGTGGAGGACAGAGGAGCCTCTTAAAGAAGAAGTTACAGGTCTGTGAGAGCCAGAAATCTTGCTTGTTTGTAGGTGACCAAATACTTATTTTCCACCATAATTTGCAAATAAATTCATTAAAAATCCTACAATGTGATTTTCTGGAATTTTTTTTCTTAATTTGTCTGTCATAGTTGACGTGTACCTATGATGAAAATTACAGGCCTCTCTCATCTTTTTAAGTGGGAGAACTTGCACAATTGGTGGCTGACTAAATACTTTTTTCCCCCACTGTATCTAAGTGAGTTTCAGAGATTGTCAGAATATGAATATCATCTGTTACTAGCAAATTATTGATTTCATGAACCTTGTTTCTTAAGCTACATATGTTAACGTGGGCCATTTTTAGCACTTTTCTGGAATGCTTGATTGTTTTTATTGCTTTACTGGGAAGCTTAGCAGCAGTAGATGTGCTCATGTTATTTATATTAGTGCAGGGTGAGCTGCACACAGTGGACTTCCTACTAGGGGCACACCGTCTCAGTGCTAACAGTATAACTCTGCTTCATAGGCACATTAATACTGCATTCAGTAGCTGTGGGATCAGCAGAGGCATTCAGGGCAGTAAGAGTGACATACAGTAAATTAGGTTACTTACATTGTGTCTTCCAATGCCCCTGGGATAATGTACATTTACTGAAGTATTATGACAACTCAGCGACACAATGGTAGGGATTAACTGAGTTAGGCTTGGGTCATTGATAAGTCATTGTCTCAACGCAGCCTCATAATGCTGTGAAAGGACCCAGGAACCCAAATTATTTGGGTGGATCCCATCCTCCTTTTAAAACGAGCTTTGCTTCCAGAAGGTATCAGAATTGTCAATAAACGTTATACCCACAGAGCTACAATAGTCTTGTAGCCAGTTATGGAGGGCTAAAAGTCTGCTGAAACGTTCAATGCCACGACTTAGGGAAGGCAGAGGGACAGATATTGTGGGGCGTTTGTTGGTGTCAAGCAGTGACCCAATCAGTTCTTTAAAATCCAACTTCAGCTGTTCTGAGCTGCTGCCCTTCATAATGTCATTGAATCCCATTTCCTGATACAGGTTTAAAATGTTTGGGAGCAGCTTATTGATGTCCTGTACTCGTGCTCCTGGATACCACAACGTTTTTGGTCCAGGGACTGAGACATTTCTCACCATTGAACTGCCCAAAACAACGGCCAGAGAAGGGAATTGATAAATCCTCCCATTCCCATTCCCACCCCTCACACAATTCGTTGAATCTTTCACGGGCCAATGAGAAGCAGGATAGCGTACACCCGCTGCTCCCGGCGATAGGTCCAGACCTCCCACAGCAGGCAGTGCCCCGTCAGATCCAGACAGAGGGAAAGGAGCCGAACTCGACGACGAAGCCGCTGCTGGAGTCAGTGTAGTTGGAGTTAGCACCACCGTCACAGACACAGGCAGTCCCAGACACAGGCAGTCCCAGACACAGGCAGTCCCAGACACAGGCAGTCCCAGACACAGGCAGTCACAGACAGAGGTGCAGGTAAATCAGGCTCCAGTGCAGCGAAGCTATTCCTCATGTCAATCTGCTCCGAACATCTCGCAGTCACTCCAGTCCGCTTAGCAGCATGCCGCTGCCTTCGGTTTCCACGACTTGTGACATGGGACCAGCACTGATTGGAACAATCCTCTTGCTGTTCTCCGTCTACTTCACTGCAGGATGGAGGAGGAGAAGCAGATGGAGACAACTTCCTTGGCAGGCAAGTTCCAGGTAGAACAGGCCATTCAGATTGGGACAGATGACAAGGCGGGGAAACACCCATCGGGCCCGAGCAGCATCCAGCCATAGGAGTTGAGAACGAGAAAGTTCCAATTTGCGTTTTCCCCATAAGTTTGCGCAGAATTGAGATTTGTTTGTTAAGCATAGTGTTAGATTAATTTGTATTTTAAGAATAATGACTAAAGGATTTCACCCCAAATACAGTATAAATGTGTGAACGGTGTTAGAGTTATAATGTAGTGGCAACCCACTAACAGAGGGGGGCGGGACTAAACATTCCAGGGTGAAGGGGACTGAGAAAACTGGTTAAAAAAAGCCTCCTGAAGGTGGGCGGAGCAAAGTGCCTTTGTGTGTCAAGAGGTATAAAACAGGAGTGTATGGGTTTTGGCGCCAGAGCTCTCCATGAATAAAAATACAGATCATTCTTGCTGGTTGTGGACCTTGAATCATTTATGATTAAAACCAGAGCCTTACAACCTCTGGTAATGATTCAAGCTTAGGTTGAATTAGAGATAGAAATTCTCATGACACAAAGCCACCTCCTTCCTGTAATCCTCCGCATTGGAACTCCGGATTGTCAATATTGTCCCTGACAAGAGCATAATAAACACAGCTTCTACAGCGCTGGAAACGTTCGTTAGCTATTCCAGGCGAAGTGAGCTCTATTGCAACCTAGCCACCTAGCTAGCTGGTTAGTTGGTAGCAGGTGTTGACACAAACGTTATGAACATAATTAAATAAAACAAAGTAGAACAAAGTAAAACTTTGGAAACAGAAGCCACAGGTCAAGGCGCAGGAGGTATTAGAGTTTGTGACAGGAAATTACGTGGACAGGAAATGTGAGAGCACTGTGATTAGCTGGGCCTGGCTCCCCAGTTGGAGGACCTGGCTCCCCAGTGTGTGCACCCCTGCCCAGTCATGTGAAATCCATAGGTCCTAATGAATTTATTTCAATTGACTGATTTCCTTCTATGAACTGTAACTCAGTAAAAATATTTTGAAATTGTTGCATGTTGCGGTTATATTTTTGTTCAGTATAAGTCAACCAATAGAGGCCAAGTGTTTGAGTGCATGCATCCTTCAAAGATCTAGAGCACGTGTCAAACTCATTCCACGGAGGGCCGAGTGTCTGCGGGTTTTCGCTACTCCCTTGTACTTGATTGATGAAAAAAGGTCACTAATTAGTAAGGAACTCCCCTCACCTGGGTGTCTAGGGCTTAATTGAAATGAAAAACCAAAAAACCAAAAACCCGCAGACACTAAGCCCTCCGTGGGACGAGTTTGACCCCCCTGAGAGATACTATACCTGTCATCAGGGTGTATTACCACGGGCCTCCCAATCTCCTGGAATATACAATAAAGATGATCAGTTATGTTGAAATTGTTGAGACTAGTCCAGGGGGTTTACTAGTACATCAAGCTGCCTCACGCTACAGAAACAGGAGACAGGCTCCTGCCCTATGGGCCGTTCTGACTAGGACAAGGCTTACTTATAGTGAAACCAAATGCCTTTGACAAAATGGTACATCGACAAAATGGACAATTAGTTTTTGTTATCACCTGTCCATGAGGTGGATCTCCAGGGAGGTGTTTGGTACTCTCTACCCGCCAAAGAGGCTCTGTCTCTGGGATGGGACTCATCTGAACCCTGGGTGTCTCAACCATGACTTCAAACTTCACACGCCTCAGTAGCCTAGCCTCCTGCTCCTCCAAACCTGTTAGAGACAACAACAATAACAATAACAACAACAACAACAACAATAACAATAACAACAAACAAACAACAAGATCATTTAAATGTTGACCTGCTGCTCTCGATGGATGACATTACATGACAGAATCAATGAATGCTACTATTGATGGATAACAGTTCAATAGAATTACCATTGATCTACTCTGACATTTTTTATTTTTTTATTTAACCAGGTAAGCCAGTTGAGAACAAGTTCTCATTTACAACTGCGACCTGGCCAAGATAAAGCATAGCAGTGCGATAAAAACAACAACACAGAGTTACATATGGGGTAAAAAAACATAAAGTCAAAAATACAACAGAAAATATATATACAGTGTGTGCAAATGTAGTAAGTTATGGAGGTAAGGCAATAAATAGGCTATAGTGCAAAATAATTACAATTAGTATTAACACTGGAATGCTAGATGTGCAAGAGATGATGTGCAAATAGAGATACTGGGGTGCAAAAGAGCAAAATAAATAACAATATAGGGATGAGGTAGTTGGGTGGGCTAATTATTGATGGGCTGTGTACAGGTGCAGTGATCGGTAAGGTGCTCTGACAACTGACACTTAAAGTTAGTGAGGGAGATAAGAGTCTCCAGCTTCAGAGATGTTTGTAATTCGTTCCAGTCATTGGCAGCAGAGAACTGGAAGGAATGGCGACCAAAGGAGGTGTTGGCTTTGGGGATGACCAGTGAGATATACCTGCTGGAGCGCAGACTACGGGTGGGTGCTGCTATGGTGACCAATGAGCTAAGATAAGACTGGGATTTGCCTAGCAGTGATTTATAGATGACCTGGAGCCAGTGGGTTTGGCGATGAATATGTAGTGAGGACCAGCCAACAAGAGCGTACAGGTCACAGTGGTGGGTAGTATATGGGGCTTTCGTGACAAAACGGATGGCACTGTGATAGACTACATCCAATTTGCTGAGGAGAGTGTTGGAGGCTATTTTGTAAATGACATCACCGAAGTCAAGGATCAAATCAAATCAAATCAAATTTTATTGGTCACATGCGCCGAATACAACAGGTGCAGACATTACAGTGAAATGCTTACTTAGAGCCCTTAACCAACAGTGCATTTATTTTTAACAAAAAAAGTAAAAATAAAACAACAACAAAAAAAGTGTTGAGAAAAAAAAGAGCAGAAGTAAAATAAAGTAACAGTAGGGAGGCTATATATACAGGGGGGTACCGTTGCAGAGTCAATGTGCGGGGGCACCGGCTAGTTGAGGTAGTTGAGGTAATATGTACATGTGGGTAGAGTTAAAGTGACTATGCATAAATAATTAACAGAGTAGCAGCAGCGTAAAAAGGATGGGGTGGGGGGGCAGTGCAAATAGTCCGGGTAGCCATGATTAGCTGTTCAGGAGTCTTATGGCTTGGGGGTAGAAGCTGTTGAGAAGTCTTTTGGACCTAGACTTGGCACTCCAGTACCGTTTGCGGTGCGGTAGCAGAGAGAACAGTCTATGACTAGGGTGGCTGGAGTCTTTGACCAATTTTGAGGGCCTTCCTCTGACACCGCCTGGTATAGAGGTCCTGGATGGCAGGAAGCTTGGCCCCAGTGATGTACTGGGCCGTACGCACTACCCTCTGTAGTGCCTTGCGGTCGGAGGCCAAGCAGTTGCCATACCAGGCGGTGATGCAACCAGTCAGGATGCTCTCGATGGTGCAGCTGTAGAATTTTATGAGGATCTGAGGACCCATGCCAAATCTTTTCAGTCTCCTGAGGGGGAATAGGCTTTGTCGTGCCCTCTTCACGACTGTCTTGGTGTGTTTGGACCATGATAGTTCGTTGGTGATGTGGACACCAAGGAACTTGAAGCTCTCAACCTGTTCCACTACAGCCCCGTCGATGAGAATGGGGGCGTGCTCAGTCCTCTTTTTTTTCCTGTAGTCCACAATCATCTCCTTTGTCTTGGTCACGTTGAGGGAGAGGTTGTTGTCCTGGCACCACACGGCCAGGTCTCTGACCTCCTCCCTATAGGCTGTCTCATCGTTGTCGGTGTTCAGGCCTACCACTGTTGTGTCGTCGGCAAACTTAATGATGGTGTTGGAGTCGTGCCTGGCCATGCAGTCATGGGTGAACAGAGAGTACAGGAGGGGACTGAGCACGCACCCCTGAGGGTCCCCCGTGTTGAGGATCAGTGTGGCAGATGTGTTGTTACCTACCCTTACCACCTGGGGGCGGCCCGTCAGGAAGTCCAGGATCCAGTTGCAGAGGGAGGTGTTTAGTCCCAGGATCCTTAGCTTAGTGATGAGCTTAGAGGGCACTATGGTGTTGAATGCTGAGCTGTAGTCAATGAATAGCATTCTCACGTAGGTGTTCCTCTTGTCCAGGTGGGAAAGGGCAGTGTGGAGTGCAATAGAGATTGCATCATCTGTGGATCTGTTGGGGCGGTATGCAAATTGGAGTGGGTCTAGGGTTTCTGGGATAATGCTGTTGATGTGAGCCATGACCAGCCTTTCAAAGCACTTCATGGCTACAGACGTCAGTGCTACGGGTCGGTAGTCATTTAGGCAGGTTATCTTAGAGTCCTTGGGCACGGGGACTATGGTGGTCTGCTTAAAACATGTTGGTATTACAGACTCAGTCAGGGACATGTTGAAAATGTCAGTGAAGACACTTGCCAGTTGGTCAGCACATGCTCGGAGTACACGTCCTGGTAATCCGTCTGGCCCTGCGGCCTTGTGAATGTTGACCTGCTTAAAAGTCTTACTCACATCGGCTACGGAGAGCGTGATCACATAGTCATCCGGAACAGCTGGTGCTCTCATGCATGCTTCAGTGTTGCTTGCCTCGAAGCGAGCATAGAAGTGGTTTAGCTCGTCTGGTAGGCTTGTGTCACTGGGCAGCTCGCGGCTGTGCTTCCCTTTGTAGTCTGTAATAGTTTTCAAGCCCTGCCACATCCGACGAGCGTCAGAGCCAGTGTAGTACGATTCAATCTTAGTCCTGTATTGACTCTTTGCCTGTTTGATGGTTCGTCGGAGGTCATAGCGGGATTTCTTATAAGCGTCCGGGTTAGAGTCCCGTTCCTTGAAAGCGGCAGCTCTACCCTTTAGCTCAGTGCGGATGTTTCCTGTCATCCATGGCTTCTGGTTGGGGTATGTACGTACGGTCACTGTGGGGACGACATCATCGATGCACTTATTGATGAAGCCAGTGACTGATGTGGTGTACTCCTCAATGCTGTCTGAAGAATCCCGGAACATTTTCCAGTCTGTGCTAGCAAAACAGTCCTGTAGGATCGGTAGGATAGTCAGTTTTACGAGGGCATGTTTGGCAGCATGTGTGAAGGAGGCTTTGTTGTGAAATAGGAAGCCGATTCTAGATTTAACTTTGGATTGGAGATTCTTAATGTGAGTCTGGAAGGAGAGTTTACAGTCTAACCAGACACCTAGGTATTTGTAGTTGTCCACATACTCTAGGTCAGACCCACCAAGAGTAGTGATTCTAGTCGGGTGGGCGGGTGCCAGCAGCGTTCGATTGAAGAGCATGCATTTAGTTTTACTAGTGTTTAAGAGCAGTTGGAGGCTACTGAAGGAGTGTTGTTTGGCATTGAAGCTTGTTTGGAGGTTTGTTAACACAGTGTCCAATGAAGGGCCAGATGTATACAAAATGGTGTCGTCTGCGTAGAGGTGGATCTGAGAGTCACCAGCAGCAAGAGCGACATCATTGATATACACAGAGAATAGAGTCGGCCCGAGAATTGAACCCTGTGGCACCCCCATAGAGACTGCCAGAGGTCCAGACAACAGGCCCTCCGATTTGACACATTGAACTCTATCTGAGAAGTAGTTGGTGAACCAGGCGAGGCAGTCATTTGAGAAACCAAGGCTATTTAGTCTGCTAATAAGAATGCGGTGGTTGACAGAGTCGAAAGTCTTGGCCAGGTCAATGAAGACGGCTGCACAGTACTGTCTATTATCGATCGCGGTTATAATATCATTTAGGACCTTGAGCGTGGCTGAGGTGCACCCATGACCAGCTCGGAAAACGGATTGCATAGCGGAGAAGGTAGGGTGGGATTCGAAATGGTCGGTGATCTGTTAGTTAACTTGGCTTTCAAATACTTTCGAAAGGCAGGGCAGGATGGATATAGGTCTGTAACAGTTTGGATCTAGGGTGTCACCCCCTTTGAAGAGGGGGATGACCGCGGCAGCGTTCCAATCTCTGGGGATCTCAGACGTTATGAAAGAGGTTGAACAGGCTAGTAATAGGGGTTGCAACAATTTCGGCGGCTAGTTTTAGAAAGAAAGGGTCCAGATTGTCTAGCCCAGATGATTTGTAGGGGTCCAGATTTTGCAGCTCTTTCAGAACATCAGCTGTCTGAATTTGTGTGAAGGAGAAGCGGGGGGGGGGGGGGGGGGGGGCCATGGGCAAGTTGCAGCGGAGGGTGCAGAGCATGCTGTGGCGTCTCCTGTGGTAACTCTGTGACATATAACAATGGCTCAAAAGAAGGTCATGAGCATGCTGCACAGCCAGGGTTGTGGGTTCGACTCCCGGGGCCACCCATACGTAAAATGTATGCACATATGACTGTAAGTCGCTTTGGATAAAAGCATCTGCTAAATGGCATATTATTATATTATATAAACAAACTGTGTGGCATATGTTCTGATAATGTTGGATGGCAACTTTTGCTTCCTGAAAAACAGGTTTAGTGGAGGAATGGTCGATTGGGAGTTGGATTAGTGGAGGCATGGGCGATTGGGAGTTGGGTTAGTGGAGGCATGGGCGATTGGGAGTTGGATTAGTGGAGGCATGGGCGATTGGGAGTTGGATTAGTGGAGGCATGGGCGATTGGGAGTTGGGTTAGTGGAGGCATGGGCGATTGGGAGTTGGATTAGTGGAGGCATGGGGGATTGGGAGTTGGGTTAGTGGAGGCATGGGCGATTGGGAGTTGGATTAGTGGAGGCATGGGCAATTGAGAGTTGGATTAGTGGAGGCATGGGCGATTGGGAGTTGGATTAGTGGAGGCATGGGGGATTGGGAGTTGGGTTAGTGGAGGCATGGGCGATTGGGAGTTGGATTAGTGGAGGCATGGGCGATTGGGAGTTGGATTAGTGGAGGCATGGGCGATTGGGAGTTGGGTTAGTGGAGGCATGGGCGATTGGGAGTTGATTAGTGGAGGCATGGGCGATTGGGAGTTGGGTTAGTGGCGGCATGGGCGATTGGGAGTTGGATTAGTGGAGGCATGGGCGATTGGGAGTTGGATTAGTGGAGGCATGGGCGATTGGGAGTTGGGTTAGTGGAGGCATGGGCGATTGGGAGTTGGATTAGTGGAGGCATGGGCGATTGGGAGTTGGATTAGTGGAGGCATGGGCGATTGGGAGTTGGATTAGTGGAGGCATGGGCGATTGGGAGTTGGGTTAGTGGAGGCATGGGCGATTGGGGAGTTGTGTTAGTGGAGGCATGGGCGATTCGGAGTTGGGTTAGTGGAGGCATGGGCGATTGGGGAGTTGGATTAGTGGAGGCATGGGCGATTGGGAGTTGGATTAGTGGAGGCACGGGCGATTGGGAGTTGGGTTAGTGGAGGCACAGGCGATTGGGAGTTGGGTTAGTGGAGGCATGGGCGATTGGGAGTTGGATTAGTGGAGGCATGGGCGATTGGGAGTTGGATTAGTGGAGGCATGGGCGATTGGGAGTTGGATTAGTGGAGGCATGGGCGATTGGGAGTTGGATTAGTGGAGGCATGGGCGATTGGGAGTTGGGTTAGTGGAGGCATGGGCGATTGGGAGTTGGATTAGTGGAGGCATGGGCGATTGGGAGTTGGGTTAGTGGAGGCATGGGCGATTGGGAATTGGGATGGGCGATTGGGAGTTGGGTTAGTGGAGGCATGGGCGATTGGGAGTTGGGATGGGCGATTGGGAGTTGGGTTAGTGGAGGCATGGGCGATTGGGAGTTGGATTAGTGGAGGCATGGGCGATTGGGAGTTGGATTAGTGGAGGCATGGGCGATTGGGAGTTGGATTAGTGGAGGCATGGGCGATTGGGAGTTGGGTTAGTGGAGGCATGGGCGATTGGGAGTTGGATTAGTGGAGGCATGGGCGATTGGGAGTTGGGTTAGTGGAGGCATGGGCGATTGGGAGTTGGATTAGTGGAGGCATGGGCGATTGGGAGTTGGATTAGTGGAGGCATGGGCGATTGGGAGTTGGGTTAGTGGAGGCATGGGCGATTGGGAGTTGTGTTAGTGGAGGCATGGGCGATTCGGAGTTGGGTTAGTGGAGGCATGGGCGATTGGGAGTTGGATTAGTGGAGGCATGGGCGATTGGGAGTTGGATTAGTGGAGGCACGGGCGATTGGGAGTTGGGTTAGTGGAGGCACGGGCGATTGGGAGTTGGGTTAGTGGAGGCATGGGCGATTGGGAGTTGGGTTAGTGGAGGCATGGGCGATTGGGAGTTGGGTTAGTGGAGGCATGGGCGATTGGGAGTTGGATTAGTGGAGGCATGGGCGATTGGGAGTTGGATTAGTGGAGGCATGGGCGATTGGGAGTTGGATTAGTGGAGGCATGGGCGATTGGGAGTTGGATTAGTGGAGGCATGGGGGATTGGGAGTTGGGTTAGTGGAGGCATGGGCGATTGGGAGTTGGGTTAGTGGAGGCATGGGCGATTGGGAGTTGGATTAGTGGAGGCATGGGCGATTGGGAGTTGGGTTAGTGGAGGCATGGGCGATTGGGAGTTGGGATGGGCGATTGGGAGTTGGGTTAGTGGAGGCATGGGCGATTGGGAGTTGGGATGGGCGATTGGGAGTTGGGTTAGTGGAGGCATGGGCGATTGGGAGTTGGGATGGGCGATTGGGAGTTGGGTTAGTGGAGGCATGGGCGATTGGGAGTTGGATTAGTGGAGGCATGGGCGATTGGGAGTTGGGTTAGTGGAGGCATGGGCAATTGGGAGTTGGGTTAGTGGAGGCATGGGCGATTGGGAGTTGGATTAGTGGAGGCATGGGCAATGTTTGGGCGATGTTTGGGCGATTGGGATGGGCGATGTTTGGGCAATGTTTGGGCGATTGGGAGTTGGGTTAGTGGAGGCATGGGCGATTGGGAGTTGGGTTAGTGGAGGCATGGGCGATTGGGAGTTGGGATGGGCGATTGGGAGTTCGGTTAGTGGAGGCATGGGCGATTGGGAGTTGGGTTAGTGGAGGCATGGGCGATTGGGAGTTGGGATGGGCGATTGGGAGTTGGGTTAGTGGAGGCATGGGCGATTGGGAGTTGGGATGGGCGATTGGGAGTTGGGTTAGTGGAGGCATGGCGATTGGGAGTTGGATTAGTGGAGGCATGGGCGATTGGGAGTTGGATTAGTGGAGGCATGGGCGATTGGGGAGTTGGATTAGTGGAGGCATGGGCGATTGGGAGTTGAATTAGTGGAGGCATGGGCGATTGGGAGTTGGATTAGTGGAGGCATGGGCGGATTGGGAGTTGGATTAGTGGAGGCATGGGCGATTGGGAGTTGGATTAGTGGAGGCATGGCGATTGGGAGTTGGATTAGTGGAGGCATGGGCGATTGGGAGTTGGTTAGTGGAGGCATGGGCGATTGGGAGTTGGATTAGTGGAGGCATGGGCGATTGGGAGTTGGATTAGTGGAGGCATGGGCGATTGGGAGTTGGATTAGTGGAGGCATGGGCGATTGGGAGTTGGATTAGTGGAGGCATGGGCGATTGGGAGTTGGATTAGTGGAGGCATGGGCGATTGGGAGTTGGATTAGTGGAGGCATGGGCGATTGGGAGTTGGGTTAGTGGAGGCATGGGCGATTGGGAGTTGGATTAGTGGAGGCATGGCGATTGGGAGTTGGATTAGTGGAGGCATGGGCGATTGGGAGTTGGATTAGTGGAGGCATGGGCGATTGGGAGTTGGATTAGTGGAGGCATGGGCGATTGGGAGTTGGGTTAGTGGAGGCATGGGCGATTGGGAGTTGGATTAGTGGAGGCATGGGCGATTGGGAGTTGGATTAGTGGAGGCAGGGGCGATTGGGAGTTGGGATGGGCGATTGGGAGTTGGGTTAGTGGAGGCATGGGCGATTGGGAGTTGGGATGGGCGATTGGGAGTTGGGTTAGTGGAGGCATGGGCGATTGGGAGTTGGGATGGGCGATTGGGAGTTGGGTTAGTGGAGGCATGGGCGATTGGGAGTTGGATTAGTGGAGGCATGGGCGATTGGGAGTTGGGTTAGTGGAGGCATGGGCGATTGGGAGTTGGGTTAGTGGAGGCATGGGAGATTGGGAGTTGGATTAGTGGAGGCATGGGCGATGTTTGGGCGATGTTTGGGCGATGTTTGGGCGATTGGGATGGGCGATGTTTGGGCAATTGGGATGGGCGATGTTTGGGCGATGTTCGGGCGATTGGGATGGGCGATGTTTGGGCGATGTTTGGGCGATTGGGAGTTGGGTTAGTGGAGGCATGGGCGATTGGGAGTTGGGTTAGTGGAGGCATGGGCGATTGGAAGTTGGGTTAGTGGAGGCATGGGCGATTGGGAGTTGGATTAGTGGAGGCATGGGCGATTGGGAGTTGGATAAGTGGAGGCATGGGCGATTGGGAGTTGGATTAGTGGAGGCATGGGCGATTGGGAGTTGGATTAGTGGAGGCATGGGCGATTGGGAGGTGGGTTAGTAGAGGCATGGGCGATTGGGAGTTGGATTAGTGGAGGCATGGGCGATTGGGAGTTGGATAAGTGGAGGCATGGGCGATTGGGAGTTTGGATTAGTGGAGGCATGGGCGATTGGGAGTTGGATTAGTGGAGGCATGGGCGATTGGGAGTTGGATTAGTGGAGGCATGGGCGATTGGGAGTGGATTAGTGGAGGCATGGGCGATTGGGAGTTGGATTAGTGGAGGCATGGGCGATTGGGAGTTGGATTAGTGGAGGCATGGGCGATTGGGAGTTGGATTAGTGGAGGCATGGGCGATTGGGAGTTGGATTAGTGGAGGCATGGGCGATTGGGAGTTGGATTAGTGGAGGCATGGGCGATTGGGAGTTGGGTAGTGGAGGCATGGGCGATTGGGAGTTGGATTAGTGGAGGCATGGGCGATTGGGAGTTGGATTAGTGGAGGCATGGGCGATTGGGAGTTGGATTAGTGGAGGCATGGGCGATTGGGAGTTGGATTAGTGGAGGCATGGGCGATTGGGAGTTGGATTAGTGGAGGCATGGGCGATTGGGAGTTGGATTAGTGGAGGCATGGGCGATTGGGAGTTGGATTAGTGGAGGCAATGGGCGATTGGGAGTTGGATTAGTGGAGGCATGGGCGATTGGGAGTTGGATTAGTGGAGGCATGGGCGATTGGGAGTTGGGTTAGTGGAGGCATGGGCGATTGGGAGTTGGATTAGTGGAGGCATGGGCGATTGGGAGTTGGGTTAGTGGAGGCATGGGCAATTGGGAGTTGGGTTAGTGGAGGCATGGGCGATTGGGAATTGGGATGGGCGATTGGGAGTTGGGTTAGTGGAGGCATGGGCGATTGGGATTTGGGATGGGCGATTGGGAGTTGGGTTAGTGGAGGCATGGGCGATTGGGAGTTGGGATGGGCGATTGGGAGTTGGGTTAGTGGAGGCATGGGCGATTGGGAGTTGGATAAGTGGAGGCATGGGCGATTGGGAGTTGGGTTAGTGGAGGCATGGGCGATTGGGAGTTGGGTTAGTGGAGGCATGGGCGATGTTTGGGCGATGTTTGGGCGATTGGGATGGGCGATGTTAGGGCGATGTTTGGGCGATTGGGATGGGCGATGTTTGGGCGATTGGGATGGTCGATGTTTGGGCGATGTTTGGGCGATTGGGATGGGCGATGTTTGGGCGATGTTTGGGCGATGTTTGGGCGATTGGGATGGGCGATGTTTGGGCGATGTTTGGGCGATGTTTGGGCGATTGGGATGGGCGATGTTTGGTCGATGTTTGGGCGATGTTTGGGCGATTGGGATGGGCGATGTTTGGGCGATTGGGAGTTTCCACCATGTTTGTTCCCTTCATTCCACTCAATCCCTTTAGAATCAGTGAAGCGAAGTGACCAAGTACACACTTTTGGAGGAAAGAGAGATAATTGGGACTTAAATCTGTTGGTCAACATGCTGAGTTTACCTGGTGCTGGATGAGATACGTCTCTTGTATAGCAGTTCACCTCTGGTATAGGTGGTAAAGGAACTTGAGGTTGCCTGTAGGGTCTGGGGGAGACTGCCTGGCCATTTCCTGCAGCTGGGGTGGGGCATGGGATCTTGACATGGCCCCTACACAGCTCTGGATCATCTGGTAAAACAAGAGACAAGCGGAGGACAGGAAAGGTCTCTCTGTTTCAGTGAAATACTCAGACATGCACAGGCCGTCTATTTTCGGACTTTCTCTCAACTCCCATTCTTGACAGAAGGTGGACACATTTCATGTTAGCCCTGTTATGCCTGTTACCTTTGACCTTTGGCCTGTCCTGTGTGTTACCTGTAAGCTGCTCCAAGTGGCGTCTCCAGGTGGACCTGAAGGGAGTCCAACCTTTGGTGGGGAGTCTGGGGTAGGAGGGTTTGATTGGAGGATAGTAAGACTCCTGACTGGAGGGGAGGGGCAGGACAGGCTGGCCTTCGCCTTCCTCACGGAGCTGAGGGAGACTGGAGAGGAGGGGGAGGACAGGCTGGCCTTCTCCTTCCTCACGGAGCTGAGGGAGACTGGAGGGGAGGGGCAGGACAGGCTGGCCTTCTCCTTCCTCACGGAGCTGAGGGAGACTGGAGGGGAGGGGGAGGACAGGCTGGCCTTCTCCTTCCTCACGGAGCTGAGGGAGACTGGAGGGGAGGGGCAGGACAGGCTGGCCTTCTCCTTCCTCACGGAGCTGAGGGAGACTGGAGGGAAGGGGCAGGACAGGCTGGCCTTCGCCTTCCTCACGGAGCTGAGGGAAAGACAGAGACCAACTATTATAGATGCATCATAACTACTACTACACTACTTTAGATACTTCCCAGTGGTAGGAAAAGGGCTTTAGCAATACATTTAGCCTGTCAGTGGTAAATATGAACTGGATGGGCGTGTCCTACCATAGTTGATATACAGGTAAAAGTCAGTAAATTAGAATATTTTGAAAAACTTGATTTATTTCAGTAATTGCATTCAAAAGGTGTAACTTGTACATTATATTTATTCATTGCACACAGACTGATGCATTCAAATGTTTATTTCATTTAATTTTGATGATTTGAAGTGGCAACAAATGAAAATCCAAAATTCCGTGTGTCACAAAATTAGAATATTGTGTAAGGGTTACATTTTGAAGACACCTGGTGCCACAAAATAATCAGCTGATTAACTCAAAACACCTGCAAAGGGCTTTAAATGGTCTCTCAGTCCAGTTCTGAAGCCTACACAAACATGGGGAAGACTTCAGATTTGACAGCTGTCCAAAAGGCGACCATCGACACATTGCACAAGGAGGGAAAGACACAAAAGGTTATTGCAGAAGAGGCTGGCTGTTCTCAGAGCTCTGTGTCCAAACACATTAATAGAGAGGCAAAGGGAAGGAAAAACTGTGGTCAGAAAAAGTGTACAAGCGATAGGGATCACCGCGCCCTAGTCAAGATTGTGAAAAAAAACCCATTCAAAAATGTGGGGGAGATTCACAAGGAGTGGACAGCTGCTGGAGTCAGGGCTTCAAGATCCACCACCAAGAGACGCTTGAAAGACATGGGTTTCAACTGCCGCATACCTCGTGTCAAGCCACTGTTGACCAAGAAACAGCGCGAAAAGCGTCTCACCTGGGCTAAGGAAAAAAGAGCTGGACTGCTGCTGAGTGGTCTAAAGTCATGTTTTCTGACGAAAGCAAATTTTGCATTTCCTTTGGAAATCGAGGTCCCAGAGTCTGGAGGAAGACAGGAGAGGCACAGGATCCACGTTGCCTGAAGTCTAGTGTAAAGTTTCCACCATCAGTGATGGTTTGGGGTGCCATGTCATCTGCTGGTGTCGGTCCACTCTGTTTCCTGAGATCAAGGGTCAACGCAGCCGTCTACCAGCAAGTTTTAGAGCACTTCATGCTTCCTGCTGCTGACCTGCTCTATGGAGATGGAGATTTCAGGTTCCAACAGGACTTGGCGCCTGCACACAGCGCAAAATCTACCCGTGCCTGGTTTACGGACCATGGTATTTCTGTTCTAAATTGGCCAGCCAACTCCCCTGACCTTAGCCCCATAGAAAATCTGTGGGGTATTGTGAAAAGGAAGATGCAGAATGCCAGACCCAACAACGCAGAAGAGTTGAAGGCCACTATCAGAGCAACCTGGGCTCTCATAACACCTGAGCAGTGCCAGAAACTCATCGACTCCATGCCACGCCGCATTAATGCAGTAATTGAGGCAAAAGGAGCTCCAACCAAGTATTGAGTATTGTACATGCTCATATTTTTCATTTTCATACTTTTCAGTTGGCCAACATTTCTAAAAAATCCCTTTTTTGTATTAGCCTTAAGTAATATTCTAATTTTGTGACACACGGAATTTTGGATTTTCATTTGTTGCCACTTCAAATCATCAAAATTAAATGAAATAAACATTTGAATGCATCAGTCTGTGTGCAATGAATAAATATAATGTACAAGTTACACCTTTTGAATGCAATTACTGAAATAAATCAAGTTTTTCAAAATATTCTAATTTACTGACTTTTACCTGTATATAGCTTGTTTATGGATGGGCGTGTCCTGCCATAGTTTATATATATAGCTTGTTTCTGGATGGGCGTGTCCTGCCATAGTTGATATATATAGCTTGTTTCTGGATGGGCGTGTCCTGCCATAGTTTATACAGTGGGGGAAAAAAGTATTTAGTCAGCCACCAATTGTGCAAGTTCTCCCACTTAAAAAGATGAGAGAGGCCTGTAATTTTCATCATAGGTACACGTCAACTTTAACAGACAAAACGAGAAAAATAATCCAGAAAATCACATTGTAGGATTTTTTATGAATTTATTTGCAAATTATGGTGGAAAACAAGTATTTGGTCAATAACAAAAGTTTCTCAATACTTTGTTATATACCCTTATATACACAGGTCAAAAGGTTTTCACACACTGTTGCTGGTATTTTGGCCCATTCCTCCATGCAGATCTCCTCTAGAGCAGTGAGGTTTTGGGGCTGTCGCTGGGCAACACGGACTTTCAACTCCCTCCAAAGATTTTCTATGGGGTTGAGATCTGGAGACTGGCTAGGCCACTCCAGGACCTTGAAATGCTTCTTACGACGCCACTCCTTCGTTGCCCGGGCGGTGTGTTTGGGATCATTGTCATGCTGAAAGACCCAGCCACGTTTCATCTTCAATGCCCTTGCTGATGGAAGGAGGTTTTCACTCAAAATCTCACGATACATGGCCCCATTCATTCTTTCCTTTACACGGATCAGTCGTCCTGGTCCCTTTGCAGAAAAACAGCCCCAAAGCATGATGTTTCCACCCCTGTGCTTCACAGTAGGTATGGTGTTCTTTGGATGCAACTCAGCATTCTTTGTCCTCCAAACACGACGAGTTGAGTTTTTACCAAAAAGTTCTATTTTGGTTTCATCTGACCATATGACATTCTCCCAATCCTCTTCTGGATCATCCAAATGCACTCTAGCAAACTTCAGACGGGCCTGGACATGTACTGGCTTGAGCAGGGGGACACGTCTGGCACTGCAGGATTTGAGTCCCTGGCGGCGTAGTGTGTTACTGATGGTAGGCTTTGTTACTTTGGTCCCATCTCTCTGCAAGTCATTCACTGGGTCCCCCCGTGTGGTTCTGGGATTTTTGCTCACCGTTCTTGTGATCATTTTGACCCCACGGGGTGAGATCTTGCGTGGAGCCCCAGATCGAGGGAGATTATCAGTGGTCTTGTATGTCTTCCATTTCCTAATAATTGCTCCCACAGTTGATTTCTTCAAACCAAGCTGCTTACCTATTGCAGATTCAGTCTTCCTAGCCTGGTGCAGGTCTACAATTTTGTTTCTGGTGTCCTTTGACAGCTCTTTGGTCTTGGCCATAGTGGAGTTTGGAGTGTGACTGTTTGAGGTTGTGGACACGTGTCTTTTATACTGATAACAAGTTCAAACAGGTGCCATTAATACAGGTAACGAGTGGAGGACAGAGGAGCCTCTTAAAGAAGAAGTTACAGGTCTGTGAGGTGACCAAATACTTATTTTCCACCATAATTTGCAAATAAATTCATAAAAAATCCTACAATGTGATTTTCTGGATATTTTTTTGTCAATTTGTCTGTCATAGTTGACGTGTACCTATGATGAAAATTACAGGCCTCTCTCATCTTTTTAAGTGGGAGAACTTGCACAATTGGTGGCTGACTAAATACTTTTTTCCCCCACTGTATATATAGCTTGTTTCTGGATGGGCGTGTCCTGCCATAGTTGATATATATAGCATGTTTCTGGATGGGCGTGTCCTGCCATAGTTTATATATATAGCTTGTTTCTGGATGGGCGTGTCCTGCCATAGTTGATATATATAGCTTGTTTCTGGATGGGCGTGTCCTGCCATAGTTGATATATATAGCTTGTGTCTGGATGGGCGTGTCCTGCCATAGTTTATATATATAGTTTGTTTCTGGATGGCCGTGTCCTGCCATAGTTTATATATATAGCTTGTTTCTGGATGGGCGTGTCCTGCCATAGTTTATATATATAGCTTGTTTCTGGATGGGCGTGTCCTGCCATAGTTGATATATATAGCTTGTTTCTGGATGGGCGTGTCCTGCCATAGTTTATATATATAGCTTGTTTCTGGATGGGCGTGTCCTGCCATAGTTGATATATATAGCTTGTTTCTGGATGGGCGTGTCCAGCCATAGTTGTTTACATGGTTCATCACAACGTACCATCCTTTCACTGATGACACAATACAAATTGATGTGAATGATAACTGTCCTGTTTATATCATGTTAGTTTATTTAGTATGTGTTTTATCTACCCAGAGTTGGGAAATAAAGCCATTAATTGACAGGAGTCTTTAGATCAGGGGTGTCAAACATTCGGCCCATGAAGGTGTTCCAATCCAGACCGCGGGTGGTCCAATCCAGACCGCGGGTGTTCCAATCCAGACCGCGGGTGGTCCAATCCAGACCATGGGTGGTCCAATCCAGACCGCGGGTGTTCCAATCCAGACCGCGGGTGGTTTGAGTAGTGGGGGGGAACAAACTCAATATACACTACATGACCAAAAGTATCTCATTCCAAAATCATGGGCATTAATTATGGAGTTGGTCCCACTTTGCTGCTATAACAGCCTCCACTCTTCTGGGAAGGCTTTCCACTAGATGTTGGAACATTGCAGTGGGGACTTGCTTCCATTCAGCCACAAGAACATTAGTGACGTCGGGCACTGATGTTGGGCGATTAGGCCTGGCTCGCAGTCGGCGTTCCAATTCATCCCAAAGCTGTTCGATGGGGTTGAGGACAGGGCTTTGTGCAGGCCAGTCAAGTTCTTCCACACCGATCTCAACAAACCATTTCTTTATGGACCTCGCTTTATATACATAGATATCTCTAAACATGTCCCACTAGGACCGTCAGCTATATACACAGATATCTCTAAACATGTCCCACTAGCACCGTCAGCTATATACACACAGATATCTCTAAACATGTCCCACTAGGACCGTCAGCTATATACACACAGATATCTCTAAACATGTCCCACTAGGACCGTCAGCTATATATACACAGATATCTCTAAACATGTCCCACTAGGACCGTCAGCTATATACACACAGATATCTCTAAACATGTCCCACTAGGACCGTCAGCTATATACACACAGATATCTCTAAACATGTCCCACTAGCACCGTCAGCTATATACACACAGATATCTCTAAACATGTCCCACTAGGACTGTCAGCTATATACACATAAATCTCTTAACCAGAGCCCTCTGCACTATGCCATTTGGACGCACCCATAATTAATCTCCCCCACAGACTGAGCTCTCTCTCTTTCCCAGCCATGCAGGCAGCACCTGGGCTGGGTAGATAAGGCAGCCGTCTATGGCTGCATCCCAAATGGCACTGTATTCCCTATGGAAGAAACTACTTTAGAGAGAGAGAGAGAGACAGAGACAAATAGAGAGACACACAGACAGAGACAGATAGAGAGACACACAGACAGAGAGAGACAGAGACGAGACAGAGACAGAGAGAGACAGAGACAGAGACAGAGACAGAGACAGAGACAGAGACCAGAGAGAGAGAGAGAGAGAGAGAGAGAGAGAGAGAGAGAGAGAGAGAGAGAGAGAGAGTGGAAAGAGGGAGAGAGAGAGAGAGAGTGGAAAGAGGGAGAGAGAGAGAGAGAGCGAGAGAAAGAGAGAGAAAGAGAGAGCGAGAGAAAGAGAGAGCGAGAGAGAGCGAGAGCGAGAGAGAGAGAGAGAGGGATGGTTTGTTAGTGAAGGTGGAGAGAGAGAGAGAGGGGGAGGGAGAGAGACAGAGACAGAGACAGAGAGAGAGACAGAGAGACAGAGAGAGAGAGAGAGAGGAGAGAGAGAGAGAGAGTTAGTGTAGGGATGGTTTGTTAGTGAAGGTGTCACACCCTGGCTCTGGGGACTCTATGTTGAGCCAGGGTGTGTAGATTCTATGTGTTCTAGTTCTGTGTTGTAGTTCTATGTGTTATATTTCTATGTTGGCCAGATTGGTTCCCAATCAGAGGCAACGAGTGTCAGCTGTTGCTGGTTGTCTCTGATTGGGAACCATATTTAAACAGTCTGTTTTCCCTTAGTGTTGGTGGGATCTTGTTTCCGTTTGGTTTGTTTCCGTGTTGGTTGTGTTAACCGTAGGACTGCACGTATCGTTTGTTGTTTATATTATCACTCAAGATAATAAAGTTCAAGTATGTTTGCAACTAACGCTGCGCATTGGTCTACTCCGTCTAACGATCGTGACAGAAGGTGGAGAGAGAGGGATGGTTTGTTAGTGAAGGTGGAGAGAGAGAGAGAGAGAGGGGGGAGGGAGAGAGAGAGACAGAGAGAGAGAGAGAGAGACAGAGACACAGACACAGACAGAGACAGAGAGAGAGAGAGAGAGAGAGAGAGAGAGCGAATGCATGACTGTATTATTTACCAGGCCCAGGTACTGTACCATAGTGCACTATGTAGGGAATAGTGTGCCATTTGGCATGAATGAGAAATACAGCTCCACCCTCCATGCCTCCCTTCCGCCAGCCCACCGCAAAAATTATCCAAGCCAGCACAGAATGTTTCTGGTTGGCCCTACAGTGTGAATCAGGCACCAGATGTCTCCTATTGGCTGATCTCTACCTGCTTGTTGTCCCAGACTCTTCCTATTGGCTGATCTCTACCTGCTTGTTGTCCCAGACTCTTCCTATTGGCTGAGCTCTACCTGCTTGTTGCCCCAGACTCTTCCTATTGGCTGAGCTCTACCTGCTTGTTGCCCCAGACTCTTCCTATTGGCTGAGCTCTACCTGCTTATTCCCATAGGCCAGTATGGCTCCCGTCAGGTCCCGCAGAGTGTTCAGCTGGAGCTCCACTTCCTGTCTGGAATGGTGGGAGGCCCACCTCTTCCTGTTGTCCTCTGACCCTGAGGGGCATGATGACAGGACCGATGACGTCATGGCCATTTCCTCGTAGTACAGGAAGAGAGGTCCCCGTCTGGTGCTGTAGGTTTTAGGAAGCGCTGGCTCTACCCCGCCCAGCAGACGACCACTCTTAGATAGGCGGAGCAGGGAGGGCTGAGACTTCCAGAGATAGTAGTCCTAGGTAGAAATAAACAATTAGTATTGTCAATTTTTATTTATTTAACTAGGCAAGTCAGTTAAGAACAAATTCTTATTTACAATGACGTCCTACACCGGCCAAACCCGGACCAATTGTGCGCCGCCCTATGGGACTCCCAATCACGGCCGGTTGTGATACAGCCTGGAATCGAACCAGGGGGTCTGTAGTGACGCCGCAAGCACTGAGATGCAGTGCCTTAGACCGCTGCGCCACTCAGGGGCTATTGAATCATAACTACCACATTTCCCAAATTAATTGTTATTTGAGTCTTAAATAAATAAATCAAAACACTTTTCAAGGGTAAACCACTGTACTTAAAGCCTGCAAGAAGATATAATTGCTTTATATAACGTGCTATTATGCTTTCCAACTGAATCAAGTGTAAAAAGAACCTGAAATTACCTCAGGTTCGAAAGCAGACTCCAGGCGTCCATCTGACTGCCAGATGGGACTGGGAAACATGTCCACAGGCCTGACTCAGTAGCGATTTTTAGAGCAATATCACTTCAGTGGACTAAATCATGCTGATTCTTAAAATACGAAGGAATAAACAGTTAGATACGTCTCTCAGACAAGTCCTTGTCCAGTACTGTCCTCTCAGCAAGTCCTGGTACCATGATACTGTCCTCTCAGACAAGTCCTGCTCCAGATACGTCCTCTCAGACAAGTCACTGGTTCCCAGATTACTGTCCTCTCAGACAAGTCCATCTCCGATAATGTCCTCCTCAGACAAAGTCTCGGTACAGATGACTGTCCTACTCAGGGACAAGTGACTGGTCCAGATACTGCCTCTCAGACAAGTCCTGGTCCAGATCCTGTCCTACAGACAAGTCCTGCTCACGATTATGTCTTCTAAGACAAGTCCTGGCCAGATACTGTCTATCAGACAAGTCTTGGTCCAGATAATGTACTCTTCAGACAAGTCCTGGGCCAGATACTGTCCTCTCAGACCAAGGTCCTGCGTCCAGATACTGTCCTCTCAAGACAAAGGCCTGCTCCTCGTTAGAAGAAAGATACGCAGGAAAAGCAGTTTTTTTAATTCCCCTGTTCTATAAACAAACAAAAAAGTATATAATTTTTACTAAAAATAACACTAAAATCACACATTTCAAGGCATAAAACTTAAAAGGAATAGGCCTTCTACATTTGACTTTGTCCCATTCAGCTGGTGGCAGTAACATAGAACGACTGAATTTGTTAACTAGTGAGTGTGAGCAGTCAAAAGCAAATAGCCTGTATGTACTGATGCTGGGTTTTGCTGGTTGGCTGATTGCTAAGTGTTGCTAAGTTTCTCCCGAGTTTCTCTCTGGACAGGCACGGCTCAACCACTGTGTTTCGGTTGCCGTGGTTGAAAAGAGAGGTAAAGAAAAAAAGCACGTGATAGGAGACAAGAAAGAAAGAAGAAAAAACAAAGTAAAAAGAAACGTATTACAAATTCTGGTTTTTGGTGTCTAACAGACCTTCCCTCCTATCCTCGTACCTAACCACCCCCTCCCCTTCCGGTCCAACAGCCCTACCCATAACACCCCCATCTTCGTCTGTCCAACAGCCCATACCCTAACCACCCCTCCAGTGAAGGTTAAAGAACCCCATACTCACCCTCCCAACGCCCGACACCTCCCCACCCCCTCCGCTCCACTTATAACAACCCCAACCTTGACCCTTCTACACACCACCTACCTCCTATCTTACAACGAACACCATCTCTACATCCCACACCAATACCCCCCCCACTCTCTACTCTCCCCATCCTACCTTTACCCCCCATCCCCCCTATTCCCCCCCCTCCCACCACATTCATCTCCTCTCTCCCATTACCCCCCCCTACCAAACAAGCTCCCAACTTTTATTCCCCCCATTTCCCCCATTCTCACCATCCCTACATCTCCATCGACAACTCACCCCCTACCTACCCTCCCCCCCATGCGCCCCACACCTTTACCCCCCCCCCCTCCTCCCCCCCTACACCCTCCATATTATCCACCCGTTCCCACCTTGTGACACATATATATCTTATCAACCTCTCCCCCCCCTCAACTTCCCCCCACCCACCCTCTCCCCCCCAACCCCTACCCTTACCCCGAATACCCAACAACCCCCCCCCTTCCTCCCACCCCATAACCCCCAACCCCACCTCACCAGCACACACCGTCCCCCCTCTCCCCCCGCTAGACACCCCCACCCTCCTGCTCCCTAACCTCCGCCACATCCCACCACCTCCTACCCGACGCCATACCCCTCCTGATCCCTCCGCACAACTCTCAGCATCCCACCCCTAGATGACACCTTCCTCCTTCCCACGATCCTAACATTTCTCTTCCCCAGCAACCTCACTTCAACTTTATACAACATCCCATCACGCTCCATCCTCTTTCCCATCTCCCGCCTGCCCCCCCATCCGATTACTTACCTCACTTCCACGTCCCCTTTAGCTCCACTCCATCAGTTCGTTCTGCCCCCGCCCTTTTTACCTCCCACCCCTTGTATAACCCCCACTTCTCAGCCTCTCCTTCCCCCATTACTCTCTCTTCCCTAAACCCTAACCCCCCCTACCTTCCTTGTCTATAACAGCCCTAACCACGAACCCCCCCCCCCCCCTAAAAGAAAAAATATAAACCTACCCCACCCATAACTCGAAACATCAATCACTACGTCACAATAAAAACCAAAACTAACAAACAAACCCAAAACACAACTCAAACAAAACCCGAAACAATAACAAAGAAAAAAAAACAAAAAACAACCGATATAACATCATAAATATAACACTTGAATTCAGCAAAAACACAAAAAAATCCTAAGCACACCAAGCTAAGAAAACGCAAAAAAAGTATATACATACATACACCCACAACACACAAAAAAAAAAAAAAACATTATAAACTATCAACATACGCCTTCACCACAAATTAAAAAAACATAAAAACAAAAAAAAAAACTCTAAAATCACAAACCACAATAATACACAACATAAACAAAAAAAAACTAAAACAAAAAATCCCAAAAAATAAAAACCAAAAACAAAATAAAAAAGAAAACCTTAAAAACCCCCAAAAAACATAAAAACAAATAACAAAAAAAAAAAACACATACAAACACAAAAACCCATCAACAAACACAATTCCTCCCAAATAAATTAAAAAACAAATACACAAAATACTCAATACAAACATAACAACCAAAAAACAAAATACCAAAAACAAAACAAACAACAAAAAAAAAACAAAAAAAAATAAAAAAAAAAAAAAACACCACGAAAACAAAACACCCAAGTAAAAAAATCCCAAAACAAAAACAAACAACACAAAAAAAAAAAACAAAATACTTAAATAAACAAAACAAAAAAAAAACAAAAAAAAAACAAAGCCCCCCCCCAAACCAACACAACAATCAACCCACAAACTCCACCCCCACCCCCCCCCCCCCCCCCCCCCCCCCCCCCCCCTCTGCCCTTCCTGTCTGTCCAACAGCATAACCCTAACCACCCCTCCCTTCCGTCTAACAGCCCTAACCCTAACCCACCCCCTCCCTTCCTGTCTAAACAGCACTAACCCTACCCCCCCCCACCCCCTCCCTTCCTGGTCTCTGAACCGCCCCTAAACCTAACCCACCCCCCTCCCTTCCTGTTCTCTAACAGCCCTAACCTAACACACCCCCTCCATTCCTGTTTCTAACAGCCCTAACCTAACCCCCCCCTCCCTGCCTGTCTAACAGCCCAACCCTAATCCCAACAAAACCCCCCCCTGCCCTTCCTGTCTGTCCAAAAGCCCTCACCCTAAACCCCCCCCTCCACTTCCTGTCTGTCTAACAGCCATAACCCTAACCCCCCTCCCTTCTGTCCAACAGCCATAACCTAACCACCCCCTTCCCTTCTGTCTGTTCCAACAGCAGAACCCTTAAACCAACCCCTCCCTTCCTGTCTTGTCCAACAGCCCTAACCAACCCCCCTCCCATTCACCTGTCCAACGCCATAACCTAATCCCCCCCCTTCCCTTCCTGTCGTCAACAGCCCTAACCCTAACACCCCCTCCCGTCCTGTCCAAACAGCCCTAACCCTAACCCCCCATCCCTTACGTATCTGTCCAACAGCCCTAACCCTAACCACCCCCTCCCTTCCTGTCTCTCTAACAGCCCTAACCCTAACCCCCCCCTCCCTTCCTGTCTAACAGCCCTAACCCTAACCCACCCCCTCCCTTCGTCCACAGCACTTAAAAAAAACCATAAACACCCCCCCTCCCTCCTTCTGTCCACAGCACTAACCCTAACACCCCCCTCCCTCCTGTCTAACAGCCCTAACCCTAACCCCCCCCTCCCTTCCTCTTCAACAGCCCTAACCCACCCCCCCCTCCCTTCCTTCCAACCCTAACCAAACCCCCCCCCCCCCTCCCTTTCCCCCCCCCTAACCCAACCACCCCCTCCCTTCCTGTCCAACCCCCCTAACCCAAACCCCCCCCCCCTCCCTCCCCCCACCCTAACCCACCCCCCCTCACCCCCTTTTCCACACCCCTAACCCACCCCCCCCTCCCTTCCTCTTCCAACCCCAACCCCAACCCCCCCCCCTTCCGTCCAACAGCCCACCAACCTCCCCCCCCCCCCCCTTCCTGTCCCCCCTCCCTTACCCAACCCCCCCCCCCCTCTCCTCCCACCCTAACCCCCCCCCCCTTCCTCTCCCCCCACCCTAACCCACCCCCCCCCTCCCTTTCCTTCCAAACCCTACCCACCCCCCCCTCCTTCCGCCAACCCCCTAACCCCCCCCCCCCCCCCCTTCCTGTCCAAATCCCTAACCCTACCCCCACCCCTTCCCCCTCCCAACCCCCCCCTTCCACCCCCCTCCCCCACCCTTTCCCCCCAACAGCCCATCAAACCCCCTCCCTTTCAACACCCAACCCCCCCTCCTCTAAACCCCCACCCTACCCCCCCCTCCCTTCCTGTCACCCAACCCTTAACCCCCCCCTCCCTTCCCTTTTCCCCTTTCCAACCCCCCCCCCTTCCCAAAACCCCCCTCCCTTTTTCTCGCCAAACAGCCAACCCCAACCCCCCCCTCCTCTTCGTCCAACCCTAACCCTCCCCCCCCCTCCTTCCCTCCACAGCCCTCCCACCCCCCCCCCTTCCCTTCCAACACCCCTTAACCCCCCCCCCCCCCCCTGTCCAACACCCAAAACCCTAACCCCCCCCTCCCTCCCACACCCCCCAACCCAACCCCCCCCCCCCCGCCCAACCCCAACCCCCCCCCGGCCAACCCCTCCCCCACCCCCCTCCCTTCCTGTTTCCAACAGCCCTAACCCTAACCCCCCCCCTCCCCTTCTTCCAAACCCCCCAACCCTAACCCCCCCCCCTCTTCTGTCAAACAGCCCCCCCCTACCCCCCCCCCTCCCTTCCCTTTCCACCCCACCCTTCCCCCCCCCCCCTTCCCAACAGCCCCACCCCCCCCCCTTCCATCCGTCCCAGCCCCCTCCCACCCCCCCCCCCTCCTCCTTCCAACCCCACCCTAACCCCCCCCCCCCCTCCTTCTGTCCACCCCTATACCCTAACCACCCCCCCCTTCCTCAAGCCCTAACCCAAACCCCCCCCCCCCCTTCCTGTAAACACCCCTTTAACCCTAAAAACCCTCCCTTTCCTCCCCCAAAACCCCTTAACCCCTAACCCCCCCGGGCTCCCCCCCTTTTGAAAAAACCAAACCCCAACCCTTCCCCCCAACAGCCCTAACCCACCCCCCCCCCTCCCTTCCTGAAACAGTAACACAACAAAGGAGAGACACAAACAAAGTGTTGAGGTGCGTCTGAAACTGGCACCCTATTCCCTATATAGTGCAACTGCTTGGAGCTCTGGTCATAAGTAGTGCACTGTATAGAGAAAAGGGTGCCATTTTGGATCTAGTTTCACTACAGGCAGATTATGCTGTACCCTCAACATTGGGGCCCCACAGGGGTGTGTGCTCCAGTCCCATCCTGTACGCCCTGTTTCACCCTACGACTGCGGCCAAGCAACGACTCCAACACCATGATCAAGTTTGTTGACAACACGACGGTGCAGTGGAGAGGGTCGAGAGCTTCAAGTTCCTCAGTGTCCAAATCACCAAGGACTTAAAATGGTCCACACACATGCACACAGTCATGAAGAAGGCGAGAGACAGCGCCTCTTCCCACCTTCAAATCCTCAAAAAGGTCTACAGCTGCACCATTGAGAGCATCTTGACTGTCTGCATCACCGCCTGGTATGGCAACAGCACCGCCCTGGATCGCATGGCGCTACAGGGGGTGGTGTGTAAGTTGTGATAATATAATAATAACAAAGATTATAAGCAATAGAATGGCAAAAGTCTTACCAGACTTGATACGTATCAATCAGACAGGGTTGATTAAAAATAGACATTTACAAACAAATAGAATAACATGTTTCCGTTTAATACAATCTGCTACAAAACAAGATTTATCAATAATGGCTTTTGATGCCGAAATGCCTTTTGACTGTCTTTAATGGCCTTTTCTATTCAAAACTATATAAACTAAACTTCTTTGCAGATGATCTCCTGATATACCTGACCAATATTGAAAACTAAATGCTAAAAAATATTTTCAGAATACTAACAAATCTCAGGATATAAAATTAACATGGAAATGTGAAAAAATGGTAATAATAAAAAAAAAAAAATTAACTCTTTCTAAGATCTACAGAAAACCTTTAAGTGGAAATATTAAATAATTAGGAGGCTTAATAAGTGACAACAACAAACAACAACAAACAACAAATATATTAAGATAACTTAATTCCATTATTCAACAAAATATGAAAGCAGATCTAATTAAATTGAATAATCTTCCCATAAGTGTTACAGGTAGAAAAACCTCTTTAGAATGGCATGGCTCCCAAAGATTTTAGATTTATTCTCGGTACTCCACCGAAGACATTTTTTTAAAAAAGTACACTCAGTCATAACAGACTTCATACCGGCAAATAAAACTCATAGAATAAAAAAGACTTTTTAGATCTTCCTACGTCTGAGGGTGCTTTTAACCTTCCAGATGTAGAATTGTATCAACTCACCACCCAGGGCTTTTACTTGAGACATATAGTTAAAATGCACCAAAGAGGAAACAATGGATATACACTACCAGTCAAAAGTTTGGACACACCTACTCAATCCAGGGTTTTTCTTTATTTTTACTATTTTCTACATTGTAGAATAATAGTGAAGACATCAAAACTATGAAATAACACATATGGAATCATGTAGTAACCAAAAAAAGTGTTAAACAAACCAAAATATATTTTATATTTTAGATTCTTCAAAGTAGCCACACTTTGTCTTGATGACAGCTTTGCACACTCTTGGCATACAGTGGGGAGAAAAAGTATTTAGTCAGCCACCAATTGTGCAAGTTCTCCCACTTAAAAAGATGAGAGAGGCCTGTAATTTTCATCATAGGTACACGTCAACTATGACAGACAAATTGACAAATAAAGTGTTCCAGAAAATCACATTGTAGGATTTTTAATGAATTTATTTGCAAATTATGGTGGAAAATAAGTTTTTGGTCAACTACAAACAAGCAAGATTTCTGGCTCTCACAGACCTGTAACTTCTTCTTTAAGAGGCTCCTCTGTCCTCCACTCGTTACCTGTATTAATGGCACCTGTTTGATCTTGTTATCAGTATAAAAGACACCTGTCCACAACCTCAAACAGTCACACTCCAAACTCCACTATGGCCAAGACCAAAGAGCTGTCAAAGGACACCAGAAACAAAATTGAAGACCTGCACCAGGCTGGGAAGACTGAATCTGCAATAGGTAAGCAGCTTGGTTTGAAGAAATCAACTGTGGGAGCAATTATTAGGAAATGGAAGACATACAAGACCACTGATAATCTCCCTCGATCTGGGGCTCCACGCAAGATCTCACCCCGTGGGGTCAAAATGATCACAAGAACGGTGAGCAAAAATCCCAGAACCACACGGGGGGACCTAGTGAATGACCTGCAGAGAGCTGGGACCAAAGTAACAAAGCCTACCATCAGTAACACACTACGCCGCCAGGGACTCAAATCCTGCAGTGCCAGACGTGTCCCCCTACTTAAGCCAGTACATGTCCAGGCCCGTCTGAAGTTTGCTAGAGTGCATTTGGATGATCCAGAAGAGGATTGGGAGAATGTCATATGGTCAGATGAAACCAAAATATAACTTTTTGGTAAAAACTCAACTCGTCGTGTTTGGAGGACAAAGAATGCTGAGTTGCATCCAAAGAACACCATACCTAGTGTGAAGCATGGGGGTGGAAATATCATGCTTTGGGGCTGTTTTTCTGCAAAGGGACCAGGACGACTGATCCGTGTAAAGGAAAGAATGAATGGGGCCATGTATCGTGAGATTCTGACTGAAAACCTCCTTCCATCAGCAAGGGCATTGAAGATGAAACGTGGCTGGGTCTTTCAGCATGACAATGATCCCAAACACACCGCCCGGGCAACGAAGGAGTGGCTTCGTAAGAAGCATTTCAAGGTCCTGGAGTGGCCTAGCCAGTCTCCAGATCTCAACCCCATAGAAAATCTTTGGAGGGAGTTGAAAGTCTGTGTTGCCCAGCGACAGCCCCAAAACATCACTGCTCTAGAGGAGATCTGCATGGAGGAATGGGCCAAAATACCAGCAACAGCGTGTGAAAACCTTGTGAAGACTTACAGAAAACGTTTGACCTGTGTCATTGCCAACAAAGGGTATATAACAAAGTATTGAGAAACTTTTGTTATTGACCAAATACTTATTTTCCACCATAATTTGCAAATAAATTCATTAAAAATCTTACAATGTGATTTTCTGGATTTTTTTTCCTCATTTTGTCTGTCATAGTTGACGTGTACCTATGATGAAAATTACAGGCCTCTCTCATCTTTTTAAGTGGGAGAACTTGCACAATTGGTGGCTGACTAAATACTTTTTTCCCCACTGTATAAACTAGTCCCCTGTAGCTCAGTTGGTAGAGCATGGCGCTTGCAATGCCAGTATGAAAAATGTATGCACTCACTAACTGTAAGTCGCTCTGGATAAGAGTGTCTGCTAAAATGTAAATGTAAAAAATGTAAATTGGTTAACAAAATGTCAAGCCAAAACACAGCCCTTATTTTAAGTGTTTCTGGAGTGCAAATTGCATCTAATTTTTGTCTCAGTAGCATAACTGTGACCATAACAAACCTTTTATTTTATACCTGTCAGTTTTAATCTGTTTTTATTATTACTCTATTAGCTATTAGGTCATTGGCCCATTTATTACCAAGGTCAGATCTCACGGTCATGCGCCAAACTACCGATAGGTGGCGCCAAAGTATCAGATGACAGATATGGTACCGAGATGAAACAAAGCGAGTGGAGTTTGTGTCTCTTGAGTGGCGCAGTGGTCTAAGGCATAGCTGTGCCACTAGAGATCCTGGTTCGAATCCAGGCTCAGTCGTAGCCGGCCGCGACAGAGAGATGGGATAGAGAAAGAGATGGGATAGAGATGAGAAAGAGATGGAATAGAGAAAGAGATGGGATAGAGAAAGAGATGAGAAAGAGATGGAATAGAGAAAGATGGGATAGAGAAAGAGATGAGAAAGAGATGGAATAGAGAAAGAGATGGAATAGAGAAAGAGATGGGATAGAGATGAGAAAGAGATGGAATAGAGAAATAGATGGGATAGAGAAAGAGTTTGGAAAGAGATGGGATAGAGAAAGAGATGGGATAGAGAAAGAGATGGAAAAGCGAAAGAGATGGAATAAAGAAAGAGATGGGATAGAGAAAGAGATGGAATAGAGATGGGATAGAGAAAGAGATGGGATAGAGAAAGAGATAGGATAGAGATGGGATAGAGAAAGAGATGGAATAGAGATGAGAAAGAGATTGTATTCAAATCTGTGTCCAGACCAAAACAACAGACATGACTGATTTTGTTTTCGCAATGGACTATTTGTTTCTTGACTTTTCCGTACATTTGATCTAACATAACACACAGTAGTACAAATAGGGATATTTTTCTTCCTTTGCATATTTACTGTATGTTTGCCTACAGTATGCTGTTTGACATGTATTGAGTCATATATGTGTTCGATTCTTGTTTGAGTACACACAAACAATATACAGTATAACAACATAATCTTAGTCTTTCCACTGAAATAGGTTCTGATAGTAGTGTTTTGAATATGTCACATTAGTGTGATCTCGGTGTGTCTCATTTTGAGCAGAGAGTACATGATTTTGATTGCTGTGTTTCATTTCGCAAGAGGTCTGTGGGGTTTGGGGAAATTGTCTCTTTTGTGTTTTGTGTTTAGAGATTTGAGGACCTGAGAGGGGCCAGGTGATCCTGAGCAGCAAATGTATGTTCTAATTTGGGACAACAATTTAACAATTGGGAAAATAATTGAATCAGGCAGAAATTCTTTACTTCTCTCTTTTTTAAAGACTTTATTGCTGGTGATTTGTCTTGGTGTTGAGATCAAGATTGTAACAACATCAACACACAGTAATCCCATCAGAAACCAAAGAAGATGGGAGATACTGTCACTCAACCTACATAGTACAGGATAACGCTAGCCCAACCTACATAGTACAGGATAACGCTAGCCCAATCTACATAGTACAGGATAACACTAGCCCAACCTACATAGTACAGGATAACACTAGCCCAACCTACATAGTACAGGATAATGCTAGCCCAACCTACATAGTACAGGATAATGCTAGCCCAACCTACATAGTACAGGATAACGCTAGCCCAACCTACATAGTACAGGATAACGCTAGCCCAATCTACATAGTACAGGATAACGCTAGCCCAACCTACATAGTACAGGATAACGCTAGCCCAACCTACATAGTACAGGATAATGCTAGCCCAACCTAAATAGTACAGGATAACGCTAGCCCAACCTACATAGTACAGGATAACGCTAGCCCAACCTACATAGTACAGGATAATGCTAGCCCAACCTACATAGTACAGGATAATGCTAGCCCAATCTACATAGTACAGGATAACGCTAGGCCAACCTACATAATACAGGATAACGCTAGCCCAACCTACATAGTACAGGATAACGCTAGCCCAACCTACATAGTACAGGATAACGCTAGCCCAATCTACATAGTACAGGATAACGCTAGCCCAATCTACATAGTACAGGATAATGCTAGCCCAACCTACATAGTACAGGATAACGCTAGCCCAATCTACATAGTACAGGATAACGCTAGCCCAACCTACATAGTACAGGATAACGCTAGCCCAACCTACATAGTACAGGATAACGCTAGCCCAATCTACATAGTACAGGATAACGCTAGCCCAATCTACATAGTACAGGATAACGCTAGCCCAATGTACATAGTACAGGATAACGCTAGCCCAATCTACATAGTACAGGATAACGCTAGCCCAACCTACATAGTACAGGATAACGCTAGCCCAACCTACATAGTACAGGATAATGCTAGCCCAACCTACATAGTACAGGATAATGCTAGCCCAACCTACATAGTACAGGATAATGCTAGCCCAACCTACATAGTACAGGATAACGCTAGCCCAACCTACATAGTACAGGATAATGCTAGCCCAACCTACATAGTACAGGATAACGCTAGCCCAATCTACATAGTACAGGATAATGCTAGCCCAATCTACATAGTACAGGATAACGCTAGCCCAATCTACATAGTACAGGATAACACTAGGCCAATCTACATAGTACAGGATAACGCTAGCCCAATCTACATAGTACAGGATAACGCTAGCCCAACCTACATAGTACAGGATAACGCTAGCCCAACCTACATAGTACAGGATAATGCTAGCCCAATCTACATAGTACAGGATAATGCTAGCCCAATCTACATAGTACAGGATAACGCTAGCCCAATCTACATAGTACAGGATAATGCTAGCCCAATCTACATAGTACAGGATAACGCTAGCCCAACCTACATAGTACAGGATAACACTAGCCCAATCTACATAGTACAGGATAACGCTAGCCCAACCTACATAGTACAGGATAACGCTAGCCCAATCTACATAGTACAGGATAACGCTAGCCCAACCTACATAGTACAGGATAACGCTAGCCCAATCTACATAGTACAGGATAATGCTAGCCCAATCTACATAGTACAGGATAACGCTAGCCCAACCTACATAGTACAGGATAACACTAGCCCAATCTACATAGTACAGGATAACGCTAGCCCAACCTACATAGTACAGGATAACGCTAGCCCAACCTACATAGTACAGGATAATGCTAGCCCAATCTACATAGTACAGGATAATGCTAGCCCAACCTACATAGTACAGGATAACACTAGCCCAACCTACATAGTACAGGATAACACTAGGCCAATGTCAGCCTGAATACATCAAATAGGATATAGACTACATGATAATGGATATGATGGATATATAGATTTCATTATGATGGATATATAGATTACATTATGATGGATATATAGATTACATTATGAATTAGGATACAGGACTTACAGTATGTGAGAAAGATCAGCTTTTCGCAAGAATAATATCACCAAAAGTAGAAAGCAGAGAACAGCGCTACCAACGTATTTCATCACACATAGCTGAGCAGGAACCCACTGACAGGCTGCAGCAGCACAGTGATACCAACAGACACGCAGTAGTCTTCATTTCTCTCTGTATTCCAGAGTTTTCTCTGCCTCTTTATACAGCTAGGATGTGGATCATGTTTCAGACTCTCCTTGTACATTCCATTTATTTCGCAATTCTTTATTGCTAGTGTTGCGAAATTTGGTAATTTCCTTGGTCAGTGTTTTTTCCACAAGCACATGATGTAGCCAATTGCCTAAGTAAGAGAACAATAAACCATTTTTTAACATTTAACCTGTCTTCTCTTGAGATTAAAGTATTTTACTGCAAAATATGAATTGCCACAATAATGTGTGTTCTTCAAATTATGTATTTTATTGAAACAGAAACATTCAGTAAATAGCCTTAAAAATAATCTTGAAAATAATTTGTATGTAAAATTTCCAACCAAACAAATTGTGTGATGGGCACTTTTTCAAATGACAAAATGGGTTTTTAAAGGAGAATGTCACCCTGGGGGAATCTGGGCTTGTTTTCATCAGGTCTGAAGCATTTCTAGGACAGTGAGATCTGTTTCACATATAATTGCCCAGGAGGAAGGCAGGTCAGGGCTTCACGCGCTGAATGATACACCATATGATACACCCTATGACAGCTTCCGGTGTATTCATGGGGGTGTAGTCCTGATTTGTGGCATTTCGTGATACTGATAGCACTATAAGGCTCTATTTTATATAAGTTTGTGTGGGTGTAGATATGGTTGTCTTTGTTCCATAGAGCCATTGGATGTCTTTCAGGGATGTTCCTATCGGCAGATTCATTAGTAAATAAACAAGCAGACAAATGTTTTCCAGTCTCTGAAAGACTACAACTTGTGTTGGGCGGTGCTTCGTGCTCTGGCCCCGTCCCTCCTCCAAGGCAGGCTTTTCTTTAAAGGAGGCGGACACTAACAACAATCCTTTTTTTGCAACCATACAGGGAAGAGAGTTTCGATGTACTGATTCCATGGCACATGGTTTATGAACTGGTACAAAAAAACAACACTTGATTTAACACTTCGAGTTTTTCAATTTAAATTATTATATACAATTCTTGCCACCAACAGAATGCTATATATATGGGGCATACAACAATCTCAGCTCTGTAGATTTTGCTGCGAAGAGACAGAATCACTAGATCATTTATTCTGGTATTGCCCCTACGTAGCTTGTTTCTGGTCACAGGTCCAGGAATGGTTAAAAAAATCACAACATTCACTTCAAATTAACCTTACAAATAGCAGTGTTGGGCGATTTGGAAAGCCATAGTCAGTCAATAAAAAGACATCACAGCATAATTTAAAAATATATGGCACATGGAAACCATGGAAACCAAACGAGGGTGGCTGAGGGGCGGGGTTAAAGAGCTCCTGTTCGGTAATGTGTTATTGTTATATGACTGCTTTATATAAAAGTACCATGTATGTCAAATGTGTATGTCAAATGTGTATGTCAAATGTGTATGTAAAATGTGTATGTAAAATGTACGCAGAAAAGCTGTAAAAAACTAAAAATATGTTGGTCCTACGAAGAGGGCGAAGAGGGGGGGGGTGTGGTGGATGTGTTAATAATATATACAGTACCAGTCAAAAGTTTGGACACACCTACTCATTCAAGGGTTTTTCTTTATTTTTACTATTTTCTATATTGTAGAATAATAGTGATGACATCAAAACTATGAAATAACACATATGGAATCATGTAGTAAACAAAAAAGTGTTAAACAAATCAAAATATATTTTATATTTGAGATTCTTCAAATAGTCACCCTTTTCCTTGATGACATTTTTGCACAAGAAACTGAAGATCTCGTACAACGCTGTGTACTACTCCCTTCACAGAACAGCGCAAACTGTCTCCAACCAGAATAGAAAGAGGAGTGGGAGGCCCTGGTGCACAACTGAGCAAGAGGACAAATACATTAGAGTGTCTAGTTTGAGAAACAGATGCCTCACAGGTCCTCAACTGGCAGCTTCATTAAATAGTACCCGCAAAACACCAGTCTCAACGTCAACAGTGAAGAGGCGACTCCGGGATGCTGACCTTCTAGGCAGTGTTGCAAAGAAAAAGCCATATCTCAGACTGGCCAATAAAAATAAAAGATTAAGATGGGCAGTCTGAGATATGGCTTTTTCTTTGCAACTCTGCCGCTGTTCTGTGAAGGGAGTAGTACACAGCGTTGTACGAGATCTTCAGTTTCTTGGCAATTTCTCGCATGGAATAGCCTTCATTTCTCAGAACAAGAATAGACTGACAAGTTTCAGAAGGAAGTTATTTGTTTCTGTTCATTTTGAGCCTGTAATTGAACCCACAATTGCTGATGCTCCAGATACTCAACTAGTCTCAAGAAGGCCAGTTTTATTGCTTCTTTAAATCAGCACAACAGTTTTCAGCTGTGCTAACATAATTGCAAAGGGTTTTCTAACGATCAATTAGCCTTTTAAAATGTTACACTTGGATTAGCAAACACAACGTGCCATTGGAACACAGGACTGATGGTTGCTGATAATGGGCCTCTGTATGCCTATGTAGATATTCCATAAAAAATCAGCAGTTTCCAGCTACAATAGCCATTTACAACATTAACAATGTCTACACTGTATTTCTGATCAATTTGATGTTATTTTAATGGACAAAAAAAATCATTTTCTATCGAAAACAAGGACATTCCTAAGTGACCCCAAACTTTTGAATGGTAGTGTATATATATATATATATACACTGCTCAAAAAAATAAAGGGAACACTAAAATAACACATCCTAGATCTGAATGAATGAAATAATCTTATTAAATACTTTTTTCTTTACATAGTTGAATGTGCTGACAACAAAATCACACAAAAATTATCAATGGAAATCAAATGTATCAACCCATGGAGGTCTGGATTTGGAGTCACACTCAAAATTAAAGTGGAAAACCACACTACAGGCTGATCCAACTTTGATGTAATGTCCTTAAAACAAGTCAAAATGAGGCTCAGTAGTGTGTGCGGCCTCCACGTGCCTGTATGACCTCCCTACAACGCCTGGGCATGCTCCTGATGAGGTGGCGGATGGTCTCCTGAGGGATCTCCTCCCAGACCTGGACTAAAGCATCCGCCAACTCCTGGACAGTCTGTGGTGCAACGTGGCATTGGTGGATGGAGCGAGACATGATGTCCCAGATGTGCTCAATTGGATTCAGGTCTGGGGAACGGGCGGGCCAGTCCATAGCATCAATGTCTTCCTCTTGCAGGAACTGCTGACACACTCCAGCCACATGAGGTCTAGCATTGTCTTGCATTAGGAGGAACCCAGGGCCAACCGCACCAGCATATGGTCTCACAAGGGGTCTGAGGATCTCATCTCGGTACCTAATGGCAGTCAGGCTACATCTGGCGAGCACATGGAGGGCTGTGCGGCCCCCCCAAAGAAATGCCACCCCACACCATGACTGACCCACCGCCAAACCGGTCATGCTGGAGGATGTTGCAGGCAGCAGAACGTTCTCCACGGTTTCTCCAGACTCTGTCACGTCTGTCACATGTGCTCAGTGTGAACCTGCTTTCATATGTGAAGAGCACAGGGCGCCAGTGGCGAATTTGCCAATCTTGGTGTTCTCTGGCAAATGCCAAACGTCCTGCACGGTGTTGGGCTGTAAGCACAACCCCCACCTGTGGACATCGGGCCCTCATACCACCCTCATGGAGTCTGTTTCTGACCGTTTGAGCAGACACATGCACATTTGTGGCCTGCTGGAGGTCATTTTGCAGGGCTCTGGCAGTGCTCCTCCTGCTCCTCCTTGCACAAAGGCGGAGGTAGCGGTCCTGCTGCTGGGTTGTTGCCCTCCTACGGCCTCCTCCACGTCTCCTGATGTACTGGCCTGTCTCCTGGTAGCGCCTCCATGCTCTGGACACTACGCTAACAGACACAGCAAACCTTCTTGCCACAGCTCGCATTGATGTGCCATCCTGATTGAGCTGCACTACCTGAGCCACTTGTGTGGGTTGTAGACTCCGTCTCATGCTACCACTAGAGTGAAAGCACCGCCAGCATTCAAAAGTGACCAAAACATCAGCCAGGATGCATAGGAACTGAGAAGTGGTCTGTGGTCACCACCTGCAGAAACACTCCTTTATTGGGGGTGTCTTGCTAATATGGCTAGCTACTAAACAGCAAACTACAACGTTTCAACCAGCAACAACCTAAAGCTAGGTTTACCAGCAAATGTTAGCGCATGAATGGAGTTGGCTAGCTAGTTAGCCTGGTCCCTGCTAACTTGTAATGCTCTACGCCTCGCATTTGTAACTTGTTAGCAAACGTGCAGCATCAGCAACTGTAAATAATTGTACTAGCTAGCTATGTAAAAAGCATGAGCTGGCTCACACCCAGAGAAAATTATTTAGCGTAGAGGTGCTGACTAGCTAGCTATGTAACATCTTTGGCGAGGGTTAACATTGTGTCACGACTTCCTCCGAGGCTGCCTCCTCTCCTTGTTCGGGGCGGGCTTCGGCGTTCATCGTCACCGGCCTTCTAGCCACTGCCGCTCCTCATCTCATCATTCCATTTGTTTTGTCTTGTTTATTACACACACCTGGTTCATGTCCCCTCATCAGTACCTGTATAAGTGTTCCCTCTGCCCCCTTGTCTTTGTGTGTGATTGTTTATTGAGGAGATTATTGCTCGGTGGAGCTCGAGTCTATTGTGTATCTCTGGGTTATTCACCCGTCTGCCTTATTTTCCCCAGTGCGCCGTTTGTCCTCACTGGTGTGTATTACGCATTGCTGTGTACCTCTGTTTACTGATTAAACCATAATTTCCTTGATTTCCTCTCCTGCGTCTGACTCCGTCCAACATCACCCGCTACAGAATCACACACCTGAATACATGGTGTCAGCAGGAACCGGGAATATGTCTGGAGTCGTGGACCGGGTCCGGGAGCATTCGAATATGCTAGCCAGCTTGGGCGAAGCGATGGATCGGGTTCTCCAGGTCGTCCAACCGCCCTCATGCTTGTGCCCATCTTAGCCGTCAGCTTGTAAATATTTTGGCCAATTTACCTTCAACCTTGTGCAGAGCTTGGGGTTGGAAGTGCATGTTGGTAGAATCAGATTCTGTACCACCTACAACAAAATACACAACAATACACAGTTTAACCGCCCCACTAATTGTATTGATCTCTATTAGACTGGCTAGCTAGGCATCCCTAACATGGACATTTCAGTATTGTCAGCTTGTTGTTAGCTAACTAGCGTCACTAAATTGGCAGCCAGATTGCTATCCAGCTGAGACTGGCTGGGAACGAACTAACCAACCATGGACGATTTATACACATTCATCATTGCTACCAAACAGAGAGTGAGTTAGCTATATCGACAATTATATGTTTAGTAACGGAGTGTTTTCCAGACAAGGGTGGAATAGATGGCTACCAGATTGAGATACTCTTAATTTGGTAACATTAGCTAGCTTACGTTAGCTAATGTCAATCAAAGATAGAACAAATAAACGAAACGGGGATGCTCAATTTAGTTCTGGGTCTTAAGAGAACATTCTGGGTCTCATATCAAATTTGTTCACACTTTTACAGTGTTAGTGTTATCAGATGTTGTACAATATGATACAAAACACAGGAAAAACTTAATTTTGACTGCACTGCGCCTTTAAATAATCCTATAAGAGTCTGCTGACATCCACAGGCTTCAAGCTAAGCGGCATTTTCTCAGCTATCTGTAATTCAGGTATGATTTAAGAATGAAGCTGGTGTTAAACATGGGATTTGCACACATAAAGCAGCAGTTGACTGTATCAATATCTTTGAAAACACCATATAAGTATCATTAGATTTTTAAAACAATTCAATCTGTTTTCTTTTATCATATTTTGGACCAGAGTGAGCCTCTCTCTCCACTAGCCTAGTTATTGTTCCTGCAGTGAGGAGGATTCACCATCTTCATAAAATGTTTTCATAATTTAATTAGGAAGCCAAATGATCTCTTACCGATATGATGTGGTAGACTACTGACAAGTCACTCACTTAAACATCACTGTCTGGCAAGTCCTGATTGACTTCATATCGAAAAAATACAAACAAGATATTTTGTTCACTTGTCCCGATGCGATACCATTAATGGCAAGGCTATACGAGATCAACCCGATACCATTAATGGCAAGGCTATACGAGATCAACCCGATACCATTAATGGCAAGGCTATACGAGATCAACCCGATACCATTAATGGCAAGGCTATACGAGATCAACCCGATACCATTAATGGCAAGGCTATACGAGATCAACCCGATACCATTAATGGCAAGGCTATACGAGATCAACCCGATACCATTAATGGCAAGGCTATACGAGATCAACCCGATACCATTAATGGCAAGGCTATACGAGATCAACCCGATACCATTAATGGCAAGGCTATATACGAGATCAACCCGATACCATTAATGGCAAGGCTATATACGAGATCAACCCGATACCATTAATGGCAAGGCTATATACGAGATCAACCCGATACCATTAATGGCAAGGCTATATACGAGATCAACCCGATACCATTAATGGCAAGGCTATACGAGATCAACCCGATACCATTAATGGCAAGGCTATACGAGATCAACCCGATACCATTAATGGCAAGGCTATACGAGATCAACCCGATACCATTAATGGCAAGGCTATACGAGATCAACCCGATACCATTAATGGCAAGGCTATACGAGATCAAACCCGATACCATTAATGGCAAGGCTATACGAGATCAACCCGATACCATTAATGGCAAGGCTATACGAGATCAAACCCGATACCATTAATGGCAAGGCTATACGAGATCAACCCGATACCATTAATGGCAAGGCTATACGAGATCAACCCGATACCATTAATGGCAAGGCTATACGAGATCAACCCGATACCATTAATGGCAAGGCTATACGAGATCAACCCGATACCATTAATGGCAAGGCTATACGAGATCAACCCGATACCATTAATGGCAAGGCTATACGAGATCAACCCGATACCATTAATGGCAAGGCTATACGAGATCAACCCGATACCATTAATGGCAAGGCTATACGAGATCAACCCGATACCATTAATGGCAAGGCTATACGAGATCAACCCGATACCATTAATGGCAAGGCTATACGAGATCAACCCGATACCATTAATGGCAAGGCTATACGAGATCAACCCGATACCATTAATGGCAAGGCTATACGAGATCAACCCGATACCATTAATGGCAAGGCTATACGAGATCAACCCGATACCATTAATGGCAAGGCTATACGAGATCAACCCGATACCATTAATGGCAAGGCTATACGAGATCAACCCGATACCATTAATGGCAAGGCTATACGAGATCAACCCGATACCATTAATGGCAAGGCTATACGAGATCAACCCGATACCATTAATGGCAAGGCTATACGAGATCAACCCGATACCATTAATGGCAAGGCTATACGAGATCAACCCGATACCATTAATGGCAAGGCTATACGAGATCAACCCGATACCATTAATGGCAAGGCTATACGAGATCAACCCGATACCATTAATGGCAAGGCTATACGAGATCAAGGCTATACGAGATCAACCCGATACCATTAATGGCAAGGCTATACGAGATCAGGGTCATATGAAACACGCCAGGGTCATATGAAACACGTCAGGGTCATAGGAAACACGCCAGGGTCATAGGAAACACGTCAGGGTCATAGGAAACACGCCAGGGTCATAGGAAACACGCCAGGGTCATAGGAAACACGTCAGGGTCATTTGAAACACGCCAGGGTCATAGGAAACACGCCAGGGTCATAGGAAACACGCCAGGGTCATAGGAAACATGTCAGGGTCATAGGAAACACGTCAGGGTCATAGGAAACACGTCAGGGTCATAGGAAACACGTCAGGGTCATATGAAACACGTCAGGGTCATAGGAAACACGCCAGGGTCATAGGAAACACGCCAGGGTCATAGGAAACACGTCAGGGTCATAGGAAACACGTCAGGGTCATAGGAAAACACGTCAGGGTCATAGGAAACACGTCAGGGTCATAGGAAACACGTCAGGGTCATAGGAAACACGTCGGGTCATAGGAAACACGCCAGGGTCATAGGAAACACGTCAGGGTCATAGGAAACACGTCAGGGTCATAGGAAACACGTCAGGGTCATAGGAAACACGTCAGGGTCATAGGAAACACGCCAGGGTCATAGGAAACACGTCAGGGTCATAGGAAACACGTCAGGGTCATAGGAAACACGTCAGGGTCATAGGAAACACGCCAGGGTCATAGGAAACACGCCAGGGTCATAGGAAACACGTCAGGGTCATAGGAAACACGTCAGGGTCATAGGAAACATGTCAGGGTCATAGGAAACACGCCAGGGTCATAGGAAACACGCCAGGGTCATAGGAAACACGTCAGGGTCATAGGAAACACGTCAGGGTCATAGGAAACACGTCAGGGTCATAGGAAACACGCCAGGGTCATAGGAAACACGTCAGGGTCATAGGAAACACGTCAGGGTCATAGGAAACACGTCAGGGTCATATGAAACACGCCAGGGTCATATGAAACACGTCAGGGTCATAGGAAACACGCCAGGGTCATAGGAAACACGTCAGGGTCATAGGAAACACGTCAGGGTCATATGAAACATGTCAGGGTCATAGGAAACACGCCAGGGTCATAGGAAACACGCCAGGGTCATAGGAAACACGCCAGGGTCATAGGAAACACGTCAGGGTCATAGGAAACACGCCAGGGTCATAGGAAACACGTCAGGGTCATGGGAAACACGTCAGGGTCATGGGAAACATGTCAGGGTCATACGAAACACGTCAGGGTCATAGGAAACACGCCGGGGTCATAGGAAACACGTCAGGGTCATAGGAAACACGCCAGGGTCATTTGAAACACGCCAGGGTCCAACGTTAACTTTTTGCTCACTGGCACAGTAGGGCCAGTTGTCCAAAGATCTACTGGCCCGGACAGAATATCTACTGGCCCGGACAGAATTTCTACTGGCCCGGACAGAATTTCTACTGGCCCGGACAGAATTTCTACTGGCCCGGACAGAATTTCTACTGTCCCGGACAGAATTTCTAATGGCCCGGACAGAATTTCAACTGGAGAATTTCTACTGGCCCAGACAGAATTTCTACTGGCCCGGACAGAATTTCTAATGGCCCGGACAGAATTTCTAATGGCCCGGACATAGTGTAGTTCTTAAATGCATTGGGGTCATGGAGGGCCTATAGGTTGGCATGCTTTCTCTATAGATGTTCACAGGCTACATTTGGTTATTATGATATGTATTAATTAAAAGCTGTGTAATGTAGAATTGCATTATATTAATTGCATTCATTTTTGTTTCTAAAGTGTGTCATTTTGAGAAGATTTGAAAATAGGACGCTGCCCCTTTAAGGTCAGGGTTAGGCATTAGGGTTAGCAGTGTGGTTAAGGTTAGGGTTAGAGGCATTAGGGTTAGCAGTGTGGTTAAGGTTAGGGTTAAGGTTAAGGTTAGGGTTAGGTTTAAAGTCAGATTTTATGACTTTGTGGCTGTGCCAGCTAGTGACCACTCTGCAAAGCTGCCTCCAGAACAAGATTCATGGTAAAAACAAAAAACGCTAACCTGCATTTACATTTTTTACATTTTAGTCATTTAGCAGACTTACAGTTAGTGAGTGCATACATTTTTCATACTGGCCCCCTGTGGGAAACGAACCCACAACCCTGGCATTGCAAGCGCCATGCTCTACCAACTGAGCTACAGGGGACTACATAAGAAGAGATTTAACTATTACAAACTCCTTTCATTTTAGTTGACAAACATGTAACGAGACGAGAATTCCATGTGAAGCTAATGGACATTCAATTTGACATGAAGCTCCTTTTCATCTGTTTTGTCCCATCAGAAGCATGCATGTTTTAGCAGAATATTTCATGCAATCCTCTGGCATTGTTGGAAACCTCAGATTTATTAAATGACTTTGAACACATGTCAAACTACTTCATTCCACTTCCTGTTTATTGATTAATTGGTGACTGAAAAAGTTGGCAAGAAAAATGCCCCTCCCAGTTTCACTGCAACTTGTGTTATTGACTGTACGTTTTGTTTTACCCCATATGTAACTCTGTGTTGTTGTTGTTTTTAATCTCACTGCTTTGCTTTATCTTGGCCAGGTCGCAGTTGTAAATGAGAACTTGTTCTCAACTGGCTTAACTGGTTAAATAAAGGTGAAATAAAATGTAAACAAATAATTTAAAAAACTAGACTAGTAGGCTGTGTTTAAATAGTCTAGTTAGCCAAGTTACTGACTAAGTACAGTGCCTTGCAAAAGTATTCATCCCCCTTGGCGTTTTTCCTATTTTGTTGCATTACAACCTGTAATTTAAATGGATTTTTATTTGGATTTCATGTAATGGACATACACAAAATAGTCCAAATTGGTGAAGTGAAAAAATTAAAAAACGTGTTAAAAAAAATTATACCAAATAAATAACGGAAAAGTGGTGCGTGCATACAGTGGGGAGAACAAGTATTTGATCCACTGCCGATTTTGCAGGTTTTCCTACTTACAAAGCATGTAGAGGTCTGTAATTTTTATCATAGGTACACTTCAACTGTGAGAGACGGAATCTAAAACAAAAATCCAGAAAATCACATTGTATGATTTTTAAGTAATTAATTTGCATTTTACTGCATGACAGAAGTATTTGATACATCAGAAAAGCAGAACTTAATATTTGGTACAGAAACCTTTGTTAGCAATTACAGAGATCATACGTTTCCTGTAGGTCTTGACCAGGTTTGCACACACTGCAGCAAGGATTTTGGCACCACTCCTCCATACAGACCTTCTCCAGATCCTTCAGGTTTCGGGGCTGTCGCTGGGCAATACAGACTTTCAGCTCCCTCCAAAGATTTTCTATTGGGTTCAGGTCTGGAGACTGGCTAGGCCACTCCAGGACCTTGAGATGCTTCTTACGGAGCCACTCCTTAGTTGCCCTGGCTGTGTGTTTCGGGTCGTTGTCATGCTGGAAGACCCAGCCACGACCCATCTTCAATGCTCTTACTGAGGGAAGGAGGTTGTTGGCCAAGATCTCGCGATACATGGCCCCATCCATCCTCCCCTCAATACGGTGCAGTCGTCCTGTCCCCTTTGCAGAAAAGCATCCCCAAAGAATGATGTTTCCACCTCCATGCTTCACGGTTGGGATGGTGTTCTTGGGGTTGTACTCATCCTTCTTCTTCCTCCAAACACGGCGAGTGGAGTTTAGACCAAAAAGCTATATTTTTGTCTCATCAGACCACATGACCTTCTCCCATTCCTCCTCTGGATCATCCAGATGGTCATTGGCAAACTTCAGATGGGCCTGGACATGTGCTGGCTTGAGCAGGGGGACCTTGTGTGCGCTGCAGGATTTTAATCCATGACGGCATAGTGTGTTACTAATGGTTTTCTTTGAGACTGTGGTCCCAGCTCTCTTCAGGTCATTGACCAGGTCCAGCCGTGTAGTTCTGGGCTGATCCCTCACCTTCCTCATGATCATTGATGCCCCACGAGGTGAGATATTGCATGGAGCCCCAGACCGAGGGTGATTGACCGTCATCTTGAACTTCTTCCATTTTCTAATAATTGCGCCAACAGTTGTTGCCTTCTCACCAAGCTGCTTGCCTATTGTCCTGTAACCCATCCCAGCCTTGTGCAGGTCTACAATTTTATCCCTGATGTCCTTACACAGCTCTCTGGTCTTGGCCATTGTGGAGAGGTTGAGTCTGTTTGATTAAGTGTGTGGACAGGTGTCTTTTATACAGGTAACGAGTTCAAACAGGTGCAGTTAATACAGGTAATGAGTGGAGAACAGGAGGGCTTCTTAAAGAAAAACCAACAGGTCTGTGAGAGCCGGGATTCTTACTGGTTGGTAGGTGATCAAATACTTATGTCATGCAATAAAATGCAAATTAATTACTTAAAAATCATACAATGTGATTTTCTGGATTTTTGTTTTAGATTCCGTCTCTCACAGTTGAAGTGTACCTATGATAAAAATGACAGACCTCTACATGCTTTGTAAGTAGGAAAACCTGCAAAATCGGCAGTGTATCAAATACTTGTTCTCCCCACTGTATGTATTCACCCCCTTTACTATGAAGCCCCTAAATAAGATATGCTGCAACCAACTACCTTCAGAAGTCACATAATTAGTTACATAAAGTCTACCTGTGTGCAATCTAAGTGTCACATCATGTGTCACATGATCTCAGTATATATACACCTGTTCTGAAAGGCCCCAGAGGCTGCAACACCACTAAGCAAGGGGCACCACCAAGCAAGCGGCACCATGAAGACCAAGGAGCTCTCCAAACAGGACAGGGACAAAGTTGTGGAGATGTACAGATCAGGGTTGGGTTCTAAAAAAATATCAGAAACTTTGAACATCCCACAGAGCGCCATTAAATCCATTAATAAAAAATTGAAAACATATGGCACCACAACAAACCTGCCAAGAGAGGGCCGCCCACCAAAACTCACAGACCAGGCAAGGAGGGCATTAATCAGAGAGGCAACAAAGAGACCAAAGATAACCCTGAAGGAGCTGCAAAGATCCACAGCAGAGATTGGAGTATCTGTCCATAGGACCACTTAAAGCCGTACACTCCACAGAGCTGGGCTTTACGGAAGAGTGGCCAGAAAAAAGCCATTGCTTAAATAAAAAAGTAAGCAAACACGTTTGGTGTTCACCAAAAAGAATGTGGGAGACTCCCCAAACATATGGAAGAAGGTACTCTGGTCAGATGAGACTAAAATTTAGCTTTTTGGCCATCAAGGAAAACGCTATGTCTGGCGCAAACTCAACACCTCTCATCACCCCGAGAATTGAAGGAATGATGGATGGCGCTAAATACGGGGAAATTCTTGAGGGAAACCTGTTTCAGTCTTCCAGAGATTTGAGACTGGGACGGAGGTTCACCTTCCAGCAGGACAATGATCCTAAGCATACTGCTAAAGCAACACTCGAGTGGTTTAAGGGGAAACATTTAAATGTCTTGGAATGGCCTAGTCAAAGCCCAGACCTCAATCCAATTGAGAATATGTGGTATGACTTAAAGATTGCTGTACACCAGCAGAACCCATCCAACTTCAAGGAGCTGGAGGTGCTGCACGTTTGCTAACAAGTTACAAATGCGAGGCGTGGAGCATTACAAGTTAGCAGGGACCAGGCTAACTAGCTAGCAAACTCCATTCATGTGCTAACATTTGCTGGTAAACCTAGCTTTAGGTTGTTGCTGGTTGAAACGTTGTAGTTTGCTGTTTAGTAGCTAGCCAAATCTATGACTAAAAAGAGTAGTGGTTTTACAATCGAAATACAAAAGATCTCAGATTGTAAAACCTCTTCTATTTTTAGTCATAGATATGGCTACTGGTAGCTACATAGCTAGTTAAGTTAGCAAACAGAAATATAATTCGATTTCCCCCCACTGTAACATAGTAGTATATAAATACACTATGAGTTTAAGTAGATAAAGTAAAGTTAGCTAGTTAGCTAGTGAGGTGGCTTGCAGGAAAAATATTCTACTTAGCTAGACACCGTATTTGTCATTTGCCCTCTTGGTGCATCGGCTGTAGCTGAGCAACTCTTTGTTTCTAATCAGTTTCGCTATATTCCAGTTGATATACATATGGGCCATTCTAAATCTAAACTAATTGGACATATTAGTAAAGACAAGATTAAATTGAGAAAAGTCTGATGGGTGATAATATGATCACTTGATGAGAGAACAGCGTGTGCAGCCTGAGGCGAGGAACAGAGCACGCTTTTTTTTGCGACTTTCTCAAGTCATCAATAGCCTATAATCGCATCATGCAGCCCATATATATATATATATATATATATATACACTACCATTCAAAAGTTTGGAGTCACTTAGGAATGTCCTTGTTTTCGAAAGAAAATGATTTTTTTTGTCCATTAAAATAACATCAAATTGATCAGAAATACAGTGTAGACATTGTTAATGTTGTAAATGGCTATTGTAGCTGGAAACGGCTGATTTTTTATGGAATATCTACATAGGCGTACAGAGGCCAATTATCAGTAACCATCAGTCCTGTGTTCCAATGGCACGTTGTGTTTGCTATTCCAGGTGTAACAGTTTAAAAGGCTAATTGATCGTTAGAAAACCCTTTGCAATTATGTTAGCACAGCTGAAAACTGTTGTGCTGATTAAAGAAGCAATAAAACTGGCCTTCTTGAGACTAGTTGAGTATCTGGAGCATCAGCAATTGTGGGTTCAATTACAGGCTCAAAATGAACAGAAACAAATAACTTCCTTCTGAAACCCGTCAGTCTATTCTTGTTCTGAGAAATGAAGGCTATTCCATGCGAGAAATTGCCAAGAAACTGAAGATCTCGTACAACGCTGTGTACTACTCCCTTCACAGAACAGCGCAAACTGTCTCTAACCAGAATAGAAAGAGGAGTGGGAGGCCCTTGTGCACAACATTAGGGTATATAACAAAGTATTGAGAAACTTTTGTTATTGACCAAATACTTATTTTCCACCATAATTTGCAAATAAATTCATTATAAATCCTACAATGTGATTTTCTGGAATTTTTCTTTCTCATTTTGTCTGTCATAGTTGACGTGTACCTATGATGAAAATGACAGGCCTCTCTCATCTTTTTAAGTGGGAGAACTTGCACAATTGGTGGCTGACTAAATACTTTTTTCCCCCACTGTATATAGCATTCTGTTGGTGGCAAGAATTGTATATAATAATTTAAATTGAAAAACTCGAAGTGTTGAATCAAGTGTTGTTTTTTTGTACCAGTTCATAAACCATGTGCCATGGAATCAGTACATCGAAACTCTCTTCCCTGTATGGTTGCAAAAAAAGGATTGTTGTTAGTGTCCGCCTCCTTTAAAGAAAAGCCTGCCTTGGAGGAGGGACGGGGGCCAGAGCACGAAGCTCCGCCCAACACAAGTTGTAGTCTTTCAGAGACTGGAAAACATTTGTCTGCTTGTTTATTTACTAATGAATCTGCCGATAGGAACATCCCTGAAAGACATCCAATGGCTCTATGGAACAAAGACAACCATATCTACACCCACACAAACTTATATAAAATAGAGCCTTATAGTGCTATCAGTATCACGAAATGCCACAAATCAGGACTACACCCCCATCAATACACCGGAAGCTGTCATAGGGTGTATCATATGGTGTATCATTCAGCGCGTGAAGCCCTGACCTGCCTTCCTCCTGGGCAATTATATGTGAAACAGATCTCACTGTCCTAGAAATGCTTCAGACCTGATGAAAACAAGCCCAGATTCCCCCAGGGTGACATTCTCCTTTAAAAACCCATTTTGTCATTTGAAAAAGTGCCCATCACACAATTTGTTTGGTTGGAAATTTTACATACAAATTATTTTCAAGATTATTTTTAAGGCTATTTACTGAATGTTTCTGTTTCAATAAAATACATAATTTGAAGAACACACATTATTGTGGCAATTCATATTTTGCAGTAAAATACTTTAATCTCAAGAGAAGACAGGTTAAATGTTAAAAAATGGTTTATTGTTCTCTTACTTAGGCAATTGGCTACATCATGTGCTTGTGGAAAAAAACACTGACCAAGGAAATTACCAAATTTCGCAACACTAGCAATAAAGAATTGCGAAATAAATGGAATGTACAAGGAGAGTCTGAAACATGATCCACATCCTAGCTGTATAAAGAGGCAGAGAAAACTCTGGAATACAGAGAGAAATGAAGACTACTGCGTGTCTGTTGGTATCACTGTGCTGCTGCAGCCTGTCAGTGGGTTCCTGCTCAGCTATGTGTGATGAAATACGTTGGTAGCGCTGTTCTCTGCTTTCTACTTTTGGTGATATTATTATTGCGAAAAGCTGATCTTTCTCACATACTGTAAATCCTGTATCCTAATTCATAATGTAATCTATATATCCATCATAATGTAATCTATATATCCATCATAATGTAATCTATATATCCATCATATCCATTATCATGTAGTCTATATCCTATTTGATGTATTCAGGCTGACATTGGCCTAGTGTTATCCTGTACTATGTAGGTTGGGCTAGCGTTATCCTGTACTATGTAGATTGGGCTAGCGTTATCCTGTACTATGTAGATTGGGCTAGCGTTATCCTGTACTATGTAGATTGGGCTAGCGTTATCCTGTACTATGTAGGTTGGGCTAGCGTTATCCTGTACTATGTAGATTGGGCTAGCGTTATCCTGTACTATGTAGGTTGGGCTAGCGTTATCCTGTACTATGTAGGTTGGGCTAGCGTTATCCTGTACTATGTAGGTTGGGCTAGCGTTATCCTGTACTATGTAGATTGGGCTAGCGTTATCCTGTACTATGTAGGTTGGGCTAGCGTTATCCTGTACTATGTAGATTGGGCTAGCGTTATCCTGTACTATGTAGATTGGGCTAGCGTTATCCTGTACTATGTAGATTGGGCTAGCATTATCCTGTACTATGTAGGTTGGGCTAGCGTTATCCTGTACTATGTAGGTTGGGCTAGCGTTATCCTGTACTATGTAGGTTGGGCTAGCGTTATCCTGTACTATGTAGGTTGGGCTAGCATTATCCTGTACTATGTAGATTGGGCTAGCGTTATCCTGTACTATGTAGATTGGGCTAGCGTTATCCTGTACTATGTAGGTTGGGCTAGCGTTATCCTGTACTATGTAGGTTGGGCTAGCGTTATCCTGTACTATGTAGGTTGGGCTAGCGTTATCCTGTACTATGTAGGTTGGGCTAGCGTTATCCTGTACTATGTAGGTTGGGCTAGTGTTATCCTGTACTATGTAGGTTGGGCTAGTGTTATCCTGTACTATGTAGGTTGGGCTAGCATTATCCTGTACTATGTAGGTTGGGCTAGCGTTATCCTGTACTATGTAGATTGGGCTAGCGTTATCCTGTACTATGTAGGTTGGGCTAGCATTATCCTGTACAATGTAGATTGGGCTAGCATTATCCTGTACTATGTAGGTTGGGCTAGCGTTATCCTGTACTATGTAGATTGGGCTAGCATTATCCTGTACTATGTAGATTGGGCTAGCATTATCCTGTACTATGTAGATTGGGCTAGCGTTATCCTGTACTATGTAGATTGGGCTAGCGTTATCCTGTACTATGTAGGTTGGGCTAGTGTTATCCTGTACTATGTAGGTTGGGCTAGCGTTATCCTGTACTATGTAGATTGGGCTAGCGTTATCCTGTACTATGTAGATTGGGCTAGCGTTATCCTGTACTATGTAGGTTGGGCTAGCGTTATCCTGTACTATGTAGGTTGGGCTAGCGTTATCCTGTACTATGTAGGTTGGGCTAGCGTTATCCTGTACTATGTAGATTGGGCTAGCGTTATCCTGTACTATGTAGGTTGGGCTAGTGTTATCCTGTACTATGTAGGTTGGGCTAGCGTTATCCTGTACTATGTAGATTGGGCTAGCGTTATCCTGTACTATGTAGGTTGGGCTAGCGTTATCCTGTACTATGTAGGTTGGGCTAGTGTTATCCTGTACTATGTAGATTGAGTGACAGTATCTCCCATCTTCTTTGGTTTCTGATGTGATTACTGTTTGTTGATGTTGTTACAATCTTGATCTCAACACCAAGACAAATCACCAGCAATAAAGTCTTTAAAAAAGAGAGAAGTAAAGAATTTCTGCCTGATTCCATTTTTTTCCCAATTGTTAAATTGTTGTCCCAAATTAGAACATACATTTGCTGCTCAGGATCACCTGGCCCCTCTCAGGTCCTCAAATCTCTAAACACAAAACACAAAAGAGACAATTTCCCCAAACCCCACAGACCTCTTGCGAAATGAAACACAGCAATCAAAATCATGTACTCTCTGCTCAAAATGAGACACACCGAGATCACACTAATGTGACATATTCAAAACACTACTATCAGAACCTATTTCAGTGTAAAGACTAAGATTATGTTGTTATACTGTATATTGTTTGTGTGTACTCAAACAAGAAAGGAACACATTAAAGTTTTATATTTCAATATGACTCAATACATGTCAAACAGCATACTGTAGGCACACATACAGTAAATATGCAAAGGAAGAAAAATATGCCTATTTGTACTACTGTGTGTTATGTTAGATCAAATGTATCTCCAATTTGCATACCGCCCCAACAGATCCACAGATGATGCAATCTCTATCGCACTCCACACTGCCCTTTCCCACCTGGACAAGAGGAACACCTACGTGAGAATGCTATTCATTGACTACAGCTCAGCATTCAACACCATAGTGCCCTCTAAGCTCATCACTAAGCTAAGGATCCTGGGACTAAACACCTCCCTCTGCAACTGGATCCTGGCCTTCCTGACGGGCCGCCCCCAGGTGGTAAGGGTAGGTAACAACACATCTGCCACACTGATCCTCAACACGGGGGCCCCTCAGGGGTGCGTGCTCAGTCCCCTCCTGTACTCTCTGTTCACCCTTGACTGCATGGCCAGGCACGACTCCAACACCATCATTAAGTTTGCCGACGACACAACAGTGGTAGGCCTGATCACCGACAACGATGAGACAGCCTATAGGGAGGAGGTCAGAGATCTGGCCGTGTGGTGCCAGGACAACAACCTCTCCCTCAACGTGACCAAGACAAAGGAGATGATTGTGGACTACAGGAAAAAAAAGAGGACTGAGCACGCCCCCATTCTCATCGACGGGGCTGTAGTGGAACAGGTTGAGAGCTTCAAGTTCCTTGGTGTCCACATCACCAACGAACTATCATGGTCCAAACACACCAAGACAGTCGTGAAGAGGGCACGACAAAGCCTATTCCCCCTCAGGAGACTGAAAAGATTTGGCATGGGTCCTCAGATCCTCAAAAGGTTCTACAGCTGCACCATCGAGAGCATCCTGACTGGTTGCATCACCGCCTGGTATGGCAACTGCTTGGCCTCCGACCGCAAGGCACTACAGAGGGTAGTGCGTACGGCCCAGTACATCACTGGGGCAAAGCTTCCTGCCATCCAGGACCTCTATACCAGGCGGTGTCAGAGGAAGGCCCTCAAAATTGTCAAAGACTCCAGCCACCCTAGTCATAGACTGTTCTCTCTGCTACCGCACGGCAAGCGGTACCGGAGTGCCAAGTCTAGGTCCAAAAGACTTCTCAACAGCTTCTACCGCCAAGCCATAAGACTCCTGAACAGCTAATCATGGCTACCCGGACTATTTGCACTGCCCCCCCACCCCATCCTTTTTACGCTGCTGCTACTCTGTTAAGTATTTATGCATAGTCACTTTAACTCTATCCACATGTACATATTACCTCAACTACCTCAACTAGCCGGTGCCCCCGCACATTGACTCTGCACCGGTACCCCCCTGTATATATAGCCTCCCTACTGTCACTTTATTTTACTTCTGCTCTTTTTTTTCTCAACACTTTTTTTGTTGTTGTTTTATTCTTACTTTTTTTGTTTAAAATAAATGCACTGTTGGTTAAGGGCTGTAAGTAAGCATTTCACTGTAATGTCTGCACCTGTTGTATTCGGCGCATGTGACCAATAAAATTTGATTTGATTTGATTTGAAAAGTCAAGAAACAAATAGTCCATTGCGAAAACAAAATCAGTCATGTCTGTTGTTTTGGTCTGGACACAGATTTGAATCCCATCTCTTTCTCTATTCCATCTCTATTCCATCTCTTTCTCTATCCCATCTCTTTCTCTATTCCATCTCTATCCCATCTCTTTCTCTATCCCATCTCTTTCTCTATCCCATCTCTTTCTCTATCCCATCTCTTTCTCTATCCCATCTCTATCCCATCTCTTTCTCATCTCTTTCTCTATCCCATCTCTTTCTCTATCCCATCTCTTTCTCTATTCCATCTCTTTCTCTATCCCATCTCTTTCTCTATCCCATCTCTTTCATAGGAAACACGTCAGGGTCATAGGAAACACGCCAGGGTCATTTGAAACACGCCAGGGTCCAACGTTAACTTTTTGCTCACTGGCACAGTAGGGCCAGTTGTCCAAAGATCTACTGGCCCGGACAGAATATCTACTGGCCCAGACAGAATTTCAACTGGAGAATTTCTACTGGCCCAGACAGAATTTCTACTGGCCCGGACAGAATTTCTACTGGCCCGACAGAATTTCTACTGGCCCGGACAGAATTTCTACTGGCCCGGACAGAATTTCTAATGGCCCGGACAGAATTTCTAATGGCCCGGACATAGTGTAGTTCTCAAATGCATTGGGGTCATGGAGGGCCTATAGGTTGGCATGCTTTCTCTATAGATGTTCACAGGGTACATTTGGTTATTATGATATGTATTAATTAAAAGCTGTGTAATGTAGAATTGCATTATATTAATTGCATTCATTTTTGTTTCTAAAGTGTGTCATTTTGAGAAGATTTGAAAATAGGACGCTGCCCCTTTAAGGTCAGGGTTAGGCATTAGGGTTAGCAGTGTGGTTAAGGTTAGGGTTAGAGGCATTAGGGTTAGCAGTGTGGTTAAGGTTAGGGTTAAGGTTAAGGTTAGGGTTAGGTTTAAAGTCAGATTTTATGACTTTGTGGCTGTGCCAGCTAGTGACCACTCTGCAAAGCTGCCTCCAGAACAAGATTCATGGTAAAAACAAAAAACGCTAACCTGCATTTACATTTTTTACATTTTAGTCATTTAGCAGACTTACAGTTAGTGAGTGCATACATTTTTCATACTGGCCCCCTGTGGGAAACGAACCCACAACCCTGGCATTGCAAGCGCCATGCTCTACCAACTGAGCTACAGGGGACTACATAAGAAGAGATTTAACTATTACAAACTCCTTTCATTTTAGTTGACAAACATGTAACGAGACGAGAATTCCATGTGAAGCTAATGGACATTCAATTTGACATGAAGCTCCTTTTCATCTGTTTTGTCCAATCAGAAGCATGCATGTTTTAGCAGAATATTTCATGCAATCCTCTGGCATTGTTGGAAACCTCAGATTTATTAAATGACTTTGAATACATGTCAAACTACTGTAGTGTCTTAGAGTCTGTGATGTGCTGACCTTTGCAAAAAGTGTGTTAGAGGAAAACTTGGCTCTAGGATTTTGCTGATGTTGCATATGGGGTAACAGATGAACTTTACTCTACTTTGCTGAAACATCTGGAAAGCATTACTAAAGTTCATGGAAAAATGATATGGGGAGAGATGTGGAAAAGGCCAGGGATTGGATTTTAGAATCACACCATATTACGTCATAAATGATATAAAACCATGTCTTGAACAATAGGAGGGAGGAATAGCGAATTACAGAATTGGCTCTTGCTGTTCTTAAGATATCTGCAGGTATCTGTAAATCTGACGCTGAAACTCTTTGTTATAATAAACCTTTATAAACAAAGTACAGTGTCGGCGGACTCCTTATCATCACAGCATGGATCAGCAAAGGTGTGTCTTTTGGACACTACACTACTTCATTCCACTTCCTGTTTATTGATTAATTGGTGACTGAAAAAGTTGGCAAGAAAAATGCCCCTCCCAGTTTCACTGCAACTTGTGTTATTGACTGTACGTTTTGTTTTACCCCATATGTAACTCTGTGTTGTTGTTGTTTTTAATCTCACTGCTTTGCTTTATCTTGGCCAGGTCGCAGTTGTAAATGAGAACTTGTTCTCAACTGGCTTAACTGGTTAAATAAAGGTGAAATAAAATGTAAACAAATAATTTAAAAAACTAGACTAGTAGGCTGTGTTTAAATAGTCTAGTTAGCCAAGTTACTGACTAAGTACAGTGCCTTGCAAAAGTATTCATCCCCCTTGGCGTTTTTCCTATTTTGTTGCATTACAACCTGTAATTTAAATGGATTTTTATTTGGATTTCATGTAATGGACATACACAAAATAGTCCAAATTGGTGAAGTGAAAAAATAAAAAACCGTGTTAAAAAAAATTATACAAAATAAATAACGGAAAAGTGGTGCGTGCATATTTATTCACCCCCTTTACTATGAAGCCCCTAAATAAGATATGCTGCAACCAACTACCTTCAGAAGTCACATAATTAGTTACAGTGGGGAAAAAAAGTATTTAGTCAGCCACCAATTGTGCAAGTTCTCCCACTTAAAAAGATGAGAGAGGCCTGTAATTTTCATCATAGGTACACGTCTACTATGAAAGACAAAATGAGAAAAGAAAATCCAGAAAATCACATTGTAGGATTTTTTATGAATTTATTTGCAAATTATGGTGGAAAATAAGTATTTGGTCAATAACAAAAGTTTCTCAATACTTTGTTATATACCCTTTGTTGGCAATGACACAGGTCAAACATTTTCTGTAAGTCTTCACAAGGTTTTCACACACTGTTGCTGGTATTTTGGCCCATTCCTCCATGCAGATCTCCTCTAGAGCAATGATGTTTTGGGGCTGTCGCTGGGCAACACGGACTTTCAACTCCCTCCAAAGATTTTCTATGGGGTTGAGATCTGGAGACTGGCTAGGCCACTCCAGGACCTTGAAATGCTTCTTACGAAGCCACTCCTTCGTTGCCCGGGAGGTGTGTTTGGGATCACTGTCATGCTGAAAGACCCAGCCACGTTTCATCTTCAATGCCCTTGCTGATGGAAGGAGGTTTTCACTCAAAATCTCACGATACATGGCCCCATTCATTCTTTCCTTTACACGGATCAGTCGTCCTGGTCCCTTTGCAGAAAAACAGCCCCAAAGCATGATGTTTCCACCCCATGCTTCACAGTAGGTATGGTGTTCTTTGGATGCAACTCAACATTCTTTGTCCAAACACGACGAGTTGAGTTTTTACCAAAAAGTTCTATTTTCTGACCATATGACATTCTCCCAATCCTCTTCTGGATCATCCAAATGCACTCTAGCAAACTTCAGACGGGCCTGGACATGTACTGGCTTAAGCAGGGGGACACGTCTGGCACTGCAGGATTTGAGTCCCTGGCGGCGTAGTGTGTTACTGATGATAGGCTTTGTTACTTTGGTCCCAGCTCTCTGCAGGTCATTCACTAGGTCCCTCCGTGTGGTTCTGGGATTTTTGCTCACCGTTCTTGTGATCATTTTGACCCCACGGGGTGAGATCTTGCGTGGAGCCCCAGATCGAGGGAGATTATCAGTGGTCTTGTATGTCTTCCATTTCCTAATAATTGCTCCCACAGTTGATTTCTTCAAACCAAGCTGCTTACCTATTGCAGATTCAGTCTTCCCAGCCTGGTGCAGGTCTACAATTTTGTTTCAGGTGTCCTTTGACAGCTCGTTGATCTTGGCCATAGTGGAGTTTGGAGTGTGACTGTTTGAGGTTGTGGACAGGTGTCTTTTATACTGATAACAAGTTCAAACAGGTCCCATTAATACAGGTAACGAGTGGAGGACAGAGGAGCCTCTTAAAGAAGAAGTTACAGGTCTGTGAGAGCCAGAAATCTTGCTTGTTTGTAGGTGACCAAATACTTATTTTCCACCATAATTTGCAAATCCTACAATGTGATTTTCTGGATTTTTTTTCTCAATTTGTCTCTCATAGTTGACGTGTACCTATGATGAAAATTACAGGCCTCTCTCATCTTTTTAAGTGGGAGAACTTGCACAATTGGTGGCTGACTAAATACTTTTTTCCCCCACTGTACATAAAGTCTACCTGTGTGCAATCTAAGTGTCACATCATGTGTCACATGATCTCAGTATATATACACCTGTTCTGAAAGGCCCCAGAGGCTGCAACACCACTAAGCAAGGGGCACTGCACCATGAAGACCAAGGAGCTCTCCAAACAGGACAGGGACAAAGTTGTGGAGATGTACAGATCAGGGTTGGGTTCTAAAAAAATATCAGAAACTTTGAACATCCCACAGAGCGCCATTAAATCCATTAATAAAAAATTGAAAACATATGGCACCACAACAAACCTGCCAAGAGAGGGCCGCCCACCAAAACTCACAGACCAGGCAAGGAGGGCATTAATCAGAGAGGCAACAAAGAGACCAAAGATAACCCTGAAGGAGCTGCAAAGATCCACAGCAGAGATTGGAGTATCTGTCCATAGGACCACTTAAAGCCGTACACTCCACAGAGCTGGGCTTTACGGAAGAGTGGCCAGAAAAAAGCCATTGCTTAAATAAAAAAGTAAGCAAACACGTTTGGTGTTCACCAAAATGCATGTGGGAGACTCCCCAAACATACGGAAGAAGGTACTCTGGTCAGATGAGACTAAAATTGAGCTTTTTGGCCATCAAGGAAAACGCTATGTCTGGCGCAAACTCAACACCTCTCATCACCCCGAGAACGCCAACCATGGGGGTGGCAGCATCATGCGGTGGGGATGTTTTTCATCGGCAGGGACTGGGAAACTGGTCAGAATTGAAGGAATGATGGATGCCGCTAAATACAGGGAAATTCTTGAGGGGAACCTGTTTCAGTCTTCCAGAGATTTGAGACTGGGACGGAGGTTCACCTTCCAGCAGGACAATGATCCTAAGCATACTGCTAAAGCAACACTCGAGTGGTTTAAGGGGAAACATTTAAATGTCTTGGAATGGCCTAGTCAAATTCCAGACCTCAATCCAATTGAGAATCTGTGGTATGACTTAAAGATTGCTGTACACCAGCAGAACCCATCCAACTTCAAGGAGCTGGAGCAGTTTTGCCTTGAAGAATGGGCAAAAATCCCAGTGGCTACATGTGCCAAGCTTATAGAGACATACCCCAAGAGACTTGCAGCTGTAATTGCTGCAAAAGTATTGACTCTACAAAGTATTGACTAGTTATGCACGCTCAAGTTTTTTTTGTGTGTGTCTTATTTCACAATAAAAAGTATTTGTAATCTTCAAAGTGGTAGGCATGTTGTGTAAATCAAACGATACAAAAAAATCCATTTTAAATCCAGGTTGTAAGGCAACAAAATAGGATAAATGCCAATGGGGGTGAATACTTTGGCAAGCCACTGTAGTTACTGTTGGTTTTGTTGTTATTAGCTTTCAAGTGGAGGGAGTAAGATCACCACAGGACCCTAGAGGTATTACAGTCATTTGCACATGTATATCAAATAAAATAAAATTGTATTGGTCACATACACGTTTAGCAGATGTTATTTGCAGGTGTAGCAAAATGCTTGTGTTTCTAGCTCCAACAGTGCAGTAATATCTAAAAAAGTAGTATCTAACAATTTCACAACCATACACACACATTTAAAAGTAAAGGAATGGAATATATAAATATTTGGACGAGCAATGTCAGAGCGGCATAGCCTAAAATACAGTAGAATAGAATATAGTATAGTTACCTTTGCTTGTGGGAACAGCAGACTGGGATAGGGAGAGATTTAATATGTCCGTAAACACACCAGCCAGCTGGTCTGCGCATGCTCTGAGGACGTGGCTAGGGATGCCGTCTGGGCCGGCAGCCTTGTAAGGGTTAACACGCTTTAATGTCTTACTCACATCGGGAACGGAGAAGGAGAGCACACAGTCCTTGATTGCTGGCCGCGTCGCTGGCACTGTGTTATCCTCAAAGCGGGCGAAAAGGTGTTTAGTTTATCCAGAAGCGAGACGTCTGTGTCGGCTGCTTTTCCCTTTGTAGTCATTGATTGTCTGTAGACCATGCCACATACGGCTCGTGTCTGAGCCGTTGAATTGCGACTCCACTTTGTCTCTATACTGACGTTTTGCCTGTTTGATTGCGTTACGGAGGGAATAACTACACTGTTCGTATTCTGCCATATTCCCAGTCACCTTGCCACGGTTAAATCAACGACACTGGTTGGATTGTTCAGCAACATGAGCAGTAAATGCTAACACGGCTTTGGTAATGAAAGGTACATCATGTATTTACTGTCATCTCCCTACCAGGCCTCTGCAAGGACCTGGATGATGACACATCGGCTTCAAGCTGCCTGAATACTGGGGCCTTCAGTATCTGCTTCAAGCTGCCTGAATACTGGGGCCTTCAGTATCTGCTTCAAGCTGCCTGAATACTGGGGCCTTCAGTATCTGCTTCAAGCTGCCTGAATACTGGGGCCTTCAGTATCTGCTTCAAGCTGCCTGAATACTAGGGCCTTCAGTGGTACCTTCCCTTGGATTACAGCAAGAGTCTCCTGATCTTCGTCTCAAACATTTAACATGTACTGTATGTAACCACTCATTCATACAAACTGCTAAGAATTTATTATTATATTATTATAAAACACAACTGCTTCTTGAATAAATGTACACTGAACAAAAATATAAATGCAACGTGTAAAGTGTTGGTCCCATGTTTCATGAGCTGAAATAAAAAATCCCAGAAATGTTCCATACCCACAAAAATATTATTTATCATGCACATATTAGTTTACATCCCTGTTAGTGAGCATTTCTCCTTTGCCAAGATAATCTATCCACCTGACAGGTGTGGCATATCGAGAAGCTGGGGACAATAAAAGGCCACTTTAAAATGTGCAGTTTTGTCACACAACACCCAATGCCACATTTGTCTCAAGTGTTGATGGAGCGTGCAATTGGAATGCTGACAACAGGAATGTCCACCAGAGCTGTTGCCAGAGAATTGAATGTTAATTTCTCTAACATAAGTTGCCTCCAACGCCGTTTTAGAGAATTTGGCAGTACGTCCAACAGGCCTCACAACCGCAGACCACATGTAACCACGCCAGCCCAGGACCACCACATCCTGCTTCTTCACCTGTGGGATTGTTTAAGGGGGGTGTGGGAGGGGGGGGGGGGGTATTTGTCTGTAATAAAGCCCTTTTGTGCGGAACAACCTCATTCTGATTGGCTGCCAAGTGGGTGGCGCAGTCATGTGTAATCCATAGATTAGGGCCTAATGAATTTATTTCAATTGACTGATTTCCTTTTATATGAACTGTACCACAATAAAATCTTAGAGAATTGTTGCATGTTGCATTTATATTTTTGTTCAGTATAATTCAACCGCTGAAAACCCTCCCACTTGCTGGCCACCAGCAAATTAGCTTTCATTCAATATGGGTTTCCGTACATTTATCTAAAGCGATCCCTTTCCATTTCGTGTAACTTTAATTTATCTCTAGAATATATGGAGAGAACGGTTCAGAATATTAGCATTCAATGAAAGAAAGACATGTAAATACACACATATTCATCTCCTTTTCAGTACCAATTGATAGATTAAAAAATACTCTGATCTTGTATATTATTTAGGGTTAGGAATGTATTTATGAATAATAAAAAACTGCTTTGGAAAGCAGAAAATAGTGGTTTGATTCAATAGTGGTTTGATTCATCCTGAAAGTTGGCATATTAAATTGTTCAATCCATGAAACATTGGAAGGTGAGAAAAGTTTAAAATAGGGGTTGAACAGTAGTCCTATAAATCTACCCTAATAATCCTCACTAATCATGGAACTGTATGACAACGTCCAGTCGTTGTGAACCAGGCTCCAGGTTTAAACTGCTATGTATGGTCTGAGTTCCATAATGATTCAAATAGGCTACATGTCCCAAATTATTGCGCAACTTGTAATCCGTTAGCCTAATATGATCCACTATTGCTAGCGATCCTCAGGAACAACCACACACACGTGACAGAGGAAAGAAAGTTAAACTAACAATGTAGTGGAATGATGCAAAATGTAAGGAAGCTAACTCTAAAGTGACAGTTATAAATGTATGTGGGTATAACTGACGGTGGCTACCGATAGTGGCTAATATTTAACACGATACAAACTAAAAAATACAGTGAAAAGACTGGGCATATCATTAAAACATTCTAGAAATCATAAATCAACTTGTTAGGTTTGGCTGTCATGGCTACAGAAGCCTATAGCTTGGGTATGATCACCCCAATCCACAAAAGTGCAGACAAATTTGACCCCAATAATTACCGTGGAATCTGTGTCAACAGTAACCTCGGGAAAATCAACAGCAGACTCCAACATTTCCTCAGTCAAAACAATGTCTTGAGCAAATGTCAAATTGCTTTCTTACCAAAATACCTCACGACTGACCACGTATACAATCTGCACACCCTTATTGACAAACAAACAAAACAAAAGGAAAGTCTTCTCATGTTTTGTTGATTTCAAGAATGCTTTTGACTCAATTTGGCATGAGGGCCTGCTGTATAAACTGATGGAAAGCGGTGTTATAAATATACAATATTATAAAATCAATGTACACAAATAATAAGTGTGCGGTCAAAATTGGCAATAAACATACATTTCTTTCCTCAGAGTGGGACAAGGATGCAGCTTAAGCCCCACCCTCTTCAACATATATATCAATGAATTGGCGAGGGCACTAGAACAGTCTGCAGCACCCGGCCTCACCCTACTAGACTCTGAAATCAAATGTCTACTGTTTTTTGATGATCTGGTGCATCTGTCCCCAACCAAGGAGGGCCTACAGCAGCACCTAGATCTTCTTATCTTCTGCACAGATTCTGTCAGACCTGGGCCCTGACAGTGAATCTCAGTAAGACAAAAATAATGGTGTTCCAAAAAAGGTCCAGTTGCCAGGACCACAAATACAAATTCTATCTAGACACCGTTGCCCTAGAGCACACATTTTACATTTTAGTCATTTAGCAGACGCTCTTATCCAGAGCGACTTACAGGAGCAATTAGGGTTAAGTGCCTTGCTCAAGGGCACATCAACAGATTTTTCACCTAGTCGGCTCGGGGATTAGAACCAGCGACCTTTCGGTTACTGGCACAACGCTCTTAACCACTAAGCTACCTGCCTCCCCAGACATGTAAATACACGCAAAGAAAGACACAAAGAATTACACACACCTCGGCCTAAACATCAACACCACAGGTGACTTCCACAAGGATGTAAATGATCTGAGAGACAAGGCGACAATGGCCTTCTACACCATCCAAAGGAACATAACATTTGACATCACAATTAGGATCTCACTGTGGAAAAGGTGACATGTTGATATGCTTCAGTTTGCTGTCATATGAATAGTTGCACATTTGTCTCCAGCGAGCTTAAGGTAAAATAGATCTGAAACAATTGTCATTTATATTTACAATCCCCTTATCCAAACAGCTTACTCATTTACCCAGCTCTTTTCAATAGCAGTGCATGGACAATGGAGTTATTTCTATCAGAACAAAATAAAGCAGATGTTGTTCCACTTGGAACCGACAGGTTGCTCGACTTTAGTCATCGTTTCATCACACATAAAGGTGGTGGAATTATGAGGGAATTAAGTCAAGGTCAGAATACGGTGTATCTGTAGACACACCTTCATTTATTAATTTTTTACAAACGAATAGCGGGTGAATATCATGCTATTCACATGCTTAAGTTTAAGGTCAGAATACGCCTAGAGAGAAAAGTGCATAAAAAGGGACTTGCATTCCATTTACTCGGGTGGGTATTCCCCCTATGGGAATACCTTTCATTTGGAACATACCTGCATGGGCCAAATGCCATGTGTTTGCACAACAAAGAGGTAGCTACATACTTTAAAACAATTTTTTCTGCATTGCTTTTGATCTGTAAACTACTTATTGGCCTAAATTAATCAAATAGTTTGGTAATAGAAAGAATAAAAACATGGTCTCGCCAAGATGCAGACATCCGATATAGTAGAGTATATGCATAGACTCCACAGAGTGAAAAGCAATTAGTAATTTAGTGGTGGTCCTGGGGCGGCAGGTAGCTTAGTGGTTAAGAGCGTAGTGCCAGTAACCGAAAGGTCGCTGGTTCTAATCCCCGAGCCGACTAGGTGAAAAATCTGCCGACGTGCCCTTGAGCAAGGCACTTAACCCTAATTGCTCATGTAAGTTGCTCTGGATAAGAGCGTCTGCTAAATGACTGAAATGTAAAAAATGTATGGTGAAAGGTTCTGATGATCTAGATGTTCTGAGAGAAATCAGGGCAGAATGCTGATGAGCACTGTATCACTATTTACAGTGCATTCGGAAAGTATTCAGACCCCTTCACTTTTTTCCACATTTTGTTACGTTACAGTCTTATTCTAAAATGGATTAAATTGTTTTTATTTCCCTCATCAGTCTACACAGAATACCCCACAATGACAAAGCAAAAGCGGGCTGTCATGTGCCTTTTACTGAGGAGTGGCTTCCATCTGGCCACTTTACCATAAAGGGGGCTGCAGAGATGGTTGTCCTTCTGGAAGGTTCTCCCATCTCCACAGAGGAACTCTGGAGCTCTGTCAGAGTGACCATCGGGTTCATGGTCACCTCCCTGACCAAGGCCCTTCTCCCCTGATTGCTCATTTTGGCCGGGCGGCCAGCTCTAGGAAGAGTCTTGGTGGTTCCAAACATCATCCATTTAAGAATGATGGAGGCCACTGTGTTCTTGTGGACCTTCAATGCTGCAGATTTATTTGTATTTTTAACAAATACATATAATACTCGGTCAGAAGCAAAAATGCACTGAGATATGCAGAGGTCTGATTTGCACATTTTTATTCAGTTTAAATGCATTTTAGGTTTTCATTTTCCTCGTTACAGCAACGTATCAAAGAAGATTCTTGACTTTATAGAGCTCCTTTGGCCTTCAGATACAGTTAATAACATTTAGGTTGTTTTTCACCATTTATCTTGTTGTTGTTGTCCTGAAATGACTGAACACCTGAAATGAAGGACAGTACTGTTTAAATGCTGCTGATGTCACTTCCTGTTGACAGACGTAAAAGACAGTGGTATGATTATGTAGTACACATGTGCACCTTCCACTCTACACAACATTGTGTATGATGTAATACACATCTTCACCTTCCACTCTTCAGTTTGGCTGATCTCTAATGACTTTAATGATTCTAATGTGGACTGTAGATTGGTAGGTACTGACTTACTAGATAAACCAACGGGCCCTGCCTGGTTTTAACCAGACAACACACAGACAGACAGACAGACAGACAGGTACACAGACAGACAGATCACCACAGCCAGATGTGGTCTTAGTTCATGCTACAGCCTCTTCTTACTACTAAGAATGTAAAAACTACCGGGACACACAGTAGTATGTTCCCATCCTCAAACACACAGAATGCTTCCCAAATGGCACAATCAGTGCTTCATTTGAGCCAGATCCTGCCAGAACAGGATCCGGCACCTCTCCGTTTTGGACGGTTTCGTTCTGGAACCTATTTGGCCGGATCCGGTACCTCTCCTGGCATGAAAAATAATTGTCAAGTTCATTAGACTTTAGCAATATTTCAAATAGTCTACAATCGTGGGAAAACAGGTTGGAAAGCAAATGGCTCCCTGCTGAAAAGAGAAGACTAATATGTCTGCTGTAGGCTACCGAAATATTTGATAAACTAATAAATATTGTTTTAAAACGAGAGAGAGAGGGGCTTTTGGCACAAGCGCATACGCCATCACTAGCGAGTGAGCTGTGCGTCATTGGGTGAGTCAGTGAAACTGGAAATCATTTTTAGGACTATAATTTACTCCTCATATTGTAGCCTACAGTCGTGGTCAAAGGTTTTGAGAATGACACAAATACTAATTTTCACAAAGTCTGCTGCCTCAGTTTTGATGATGGCAATTTGCATCTACTCCAGAATGTCATGAAGAGTGATCAGATGAATTGCAATTAATTGAAAAGTCCCTCTTTGCCATGAAAATGAACTTAATCCCCCAAAAACATTTCCACTGCAAAATTTTTTTAACTGCATTTCAGCCCTACCACAAAAGGACCAGCTGCCATCATGTCAGTGATTCTCTCGTTAACGCAGGTGAGTGTTGACGAGGACAAGGCTGGAGATCACTCTGTCATGCTGATTAAGTTAGAATAACAGACTGGAAGCTTTAAAAGGAGGGTGGTGCTTGCAATCATTGTTCTTCCTCTGTTAACCATGGTTACCTGCAAGGAAACACGTGCCGTCATCATTGCTTTGCACAAAAAGGGCTTCACAGGCAAGGATATTGCTGCTAGTAAGATTGCACCTAAATCAACAATTTATTGGATCATCAAGAACTTCAAGGAGAGAGGTTCAATTGTTGTGAAGAAGGCGTCAGGGCGCCCAAGAAAGTCCAGCAAGCACCAGGACCGTCTCCTAAAGTTGATTCAGCTGTGGGATCGGGGCAGCAGGCAGGTGTGAGTGCATCTGCACGCACAGTGAGGTGAAGACTTTTGGAGGATGGCCTGGTGTCAAGAAGGGCAGCGAGGAAGCCACTTCTCTCCAGGAAAAACATCAGGGACAGACTGATATTCTGTAAAAGGTACAGGGATTGGACTGCTGAGGACTGGGGTAAAGTCATTTTCTCTGATGAATCCCCTTTCCGATTGTTTGGGGCATCCGGAAAACACTTTGTCCGGAGAAGACAAGGTGAGCGCTACCATCAGTCCTGTGTCATGCCAACAGTAAACGCATCCTGAGACCATTCATGTGTGGGGTTGCTTCTCAGCCAAGGGAGTGGGCTCACTCACAATTATGCCTAAGAACACAGCCATGAATAAAGAATGGTACCAACACATCCTCAGAGAACAACTTCTCCCAACCATCCAAGAACAGTTTGGTGACGACCAATGCCATTTCCAGCATGATGGAGCACCTTGTCATAAGGCAAAAGTGATAACTAAGTGGCTCGGGGAACAAAACATCAACATTTTGGGTCCATGGCCAGGAAACTCCCCAGACCTTAATCCCATTGAGAACTTGTGGTCGATCCTCAAGAGGCGGGTGGACAAACAAAACCCCACAAATTCTGACAAACTCCAAGCATTGATTATGCAAGAATGGGCTGCCATCATTCAGGATGTGGTCCAGAAGTTAATTGACAGCATGCCAGGGCGGATTGCAGAGGTCTTGAAAAAGAAGGGTCAACACTGCAAATATTGACTCTTTGCATAAACTTAATGTAATTGTCAATAAAAGCCTTCGACACTTATGGAATGCTTGTAATTATACTTCCATAGTAACATCTGACAAAAATATCTCATAACATTTTACATTTTCGTCATTTAGCAGACGCTCTTATCCAGAGCGTCTTACAAATTGGTGCATTCACCTTATGATAGCCAGTGGGATAACCACTTTACAATATATATATATATATATATATATATAATTATTATTTTTTTTTCATAACACTGAAGCAGCGAACTTTGTGAAGACCAATACTTGTGTCATTCTCAAATCTTTTGACCATGACTGTACGCTATGTCTCCACACACCTAGGCCTGGGCTATTGATGGATTCAAGACGAGACTGTGCTATTGTGTTATTATGGTGCTAACTATATTGAATCATGACGTCAGTGATCTTCAGGTCGGAAAGTCAGATCTCTAGAAAGAGGCCAGAGTTCCCCACTTGGAATTCCTAGTTGGATGACTGTTCAAAACACATTTTTCCAGTCAGAGCTAATTTTTCCCCCAATTTCCCAGTTGTCTTAAATACATTGAAGTTGGAAGTCGGAGATTTGCCAGCTCCGAGTTCTCAGTTATTTTGAACACGGCATCAAAAAAAATTATGCCATGTAAAATGACATAGAATTGCATGAAATGCGTTCATGAAAAGGCCAAACAGTTCCCAGACCCTAGGACACCATTTTTTTTCTCCCATGTGTGCAACTTCTGTAAGTGCCTCTACTCTCCTGCTCTATGCCACTACGCAAATGTGATGTAATGCATGCAACACTTTATTATAACGTATTTGGTACCTCAGAGCTCCCCAGGTCACCCCCCTCTCGCGCTCACTTTTTGTTCTGGCAACTCCCGATTTACAAATTAAGCACAATATTCCTTTCCCTTTCCTTTACTTAATAAGCAAACCTGGTCAGAGCCAGAAAGGGCCATAGGAGCTGGAGACAATCTCTTGTTTCTGTATCGAGGCAGCTTGATGTACAATAACAACCCCCTGGAACAGGACGCTAACAGGGAATATGGGTCGCGGTCTGGTCAAAAGCAGTGCACTACATAGGGAATAGGGTGCCATTTGGGATGCCTGTGGTAAAGAGAAGGCATTAGTGTGAAACAACGTTTGTCCATATGTAACGCCGTTTGGATCATTGCGTGTCAAAAAGAAAGTATACGTCAAATAACACTACTTGTTGACCAATCAGGACCTGAGTATGATCACAATCATTTAACGCGTTCATTATTTTTAAAAAGTAGTTATTACACTACCACTTGTATTTCATATGTCACAGCGATAACAAATCAATTTATAACATTTTTGACATGCGTTTTTCTGGATTTTTTTGTTGTTATTCTGTCTCTCACTGTTCAAATAAACCTACCATTACAATTATAGACTGATCATGTCTTTGTCAGTGGGCAAACGTCCAAAATCAGCAGGAGATCAAATACTTTTTCCCCTCACTGTATTCACCGATACATGATGCTGGTAAAGCGCTGTCTCAAGCTCTGGGAAAGTGCTGCTCAGAAAAGAAGCTAGCTAGCTGATTGATGCAGACAATGCTTTCCCCCCAAAACATAGCAAAACGACATCATCTGTTTCAGTAGCTATGGTTAGCTAACTTACTATCTATCTAGGTGTCATCATCTAAAATATCCCTAACTCATAAGACAGTTTTAGTTTTCGTGTCAAGCCACACTAGCCAGATGAAGCTACCTAGCGTTAGCTTGGGGCTAGGTACTAGCTGGCTAGCTGCTTAACTATAGCGTTAGCTTGGGGCTAGGTACTAGCTGGCTAGCTGCTTAACTTAGCGTTAGCTTGGGGCTAGGTACTAGCTGGCTAGCTGCTTAACGATAGCGTTAGCTTGGGGCTAGGTACTAGCTGGCTAGCTGCTTAACGATAGCGTTAGTGGCTTGGGGCTAGGTACTAGCTGGCTAGCTTGTTTAGTTTGTTATCCTGATAGCTAACAAGTTATTTTTATGAACTGAAGTTACAAACATCTAAACTGTCATCAATGTTGACAAAACGCTTGATTATTCTGTATTTTGACTAGCTAGGATGAATCAGGTGTAACTGCTTGGGATATGGCTGGCCGGCTGGCTGGCTGGCTGGCTGGCTGGCTGGCTGACAGCAGCAGGATCACCATCCTATCTCCCTTGCCTCTGGGATGGTTGCATGGGAGAATGTTGTACTACATAGCTAACATTTTGGATCCTGCTCGTTTGATCACGATTTTAATTAAAATGCTCACAGATGTTTTCCCATTTGGTCGAACAACAATGTCTTACTACCAATGCAGTGTTTTAAACACATCTTGGCCGGAGCGTGTGCTTGTTAGCAGACGTTTTTTTGTTTTTACATTTCCGACAGTGCTGACTGACAATAGTGGTGGCGCTTGTCTTGCGTTTGCAAATTCAGTGCACACAACATTCTATAACCGAATTGTGTTATTTGACGTGACACACTATGACCCAAACGGCATTCCGTACGTCCACCCTCATTCAGGAGCTACATGGCTATCTGGTCAGGTCTTGAGATGCTTCTAGAACATTCACTTAATTCTATAATATTTTCTGTCATGTGACCTGGCTGTCCTAGCACTTCCTGTAGTTTAGTGCACTTCCTGTCTGTCTGTCTGTCTGTAGGGCCAAAGGAGGCCTTTAGAGACAGGAGCTGCAGCTGTATCTACAGACAGACAGACGGACATCTAATGTGACCAATAGAAACAGAGCAGGTTAGACCCGCCCCCATCAACATAACAGCCAATCGCAGAGCTGGACCTTCATTGTGCACCGTTTAAATCTTGTCCAATCAAAGCAATGAACAGTGACATTTCTGAGAGGGATCATTAAAACATAAGCCAATCACCTTACAGTTGTCCAGTAAAGTAAATCCGCTGGAAACCTTTAACCATTTTGGTGCAATTTGCAAAACATCTTGAATAGAATGAAATGTATCTGTATACTCCACAGACAGACGGTCTGAAACGGTCCGTTATTCCCTATACAGTGCACTGCTTTGACCAGAGATCCATGGGCCCTGTGCACTACGTACGGAATAGGGTTCATATCGGACACGACCACATGGAGGGCGTTAGCCTGGTGTCTGTCTGTCTGTTACCTATCCAACTACACTAGTGTCTGTGTCTGTCTGTCTTCTGTCTGTCTGTTACCTATCCAACTACAACCAGGGATCCTCCCTATATACTGCTCCTATACACACACCTGTCTATCTCAACACTAGCTCTGTTCCAGGGCATTACTGCCAGACGTAACACCCTGGACCAGAGCCATCTCCACATCAACCCTGGTCTCTACTACTCACAGTTCATATTCACTCACTAGGCTTTAAAAACTTAACTTTAAAATAATAATATCTTTCTGGTATTAAATAATCTGATATAAAAACACAAAAGTAAAAGTTACACATCCCCCCTCCCCGCATATGTCCATCACATCCCCCCAAAACAGTTGTCAAGGTAACAACATCTCCATGCAATACAGGAGTCCATGCAGTACCAGTTTATATTGCAGCTAAATTATTTTTGTTTATGTTTTGTTATATTCTTTGCAAAGCGGCACAAACATGTGGAAAAGCTTGATAGGTGGTTTGGCCAGCTCTCTTTTCATAGAGTTATTATAACGTAGACTTTTTACTCATCCTGTCTAGCTGAAATTAATTTGATACTAGTGTTTCGGTTATATTCATTATGTACACAAAGAAACGTCACAAAATTTGGAAAGTTAAGGTAGGTCTTCGGCCTTCTTTCTTCTAGGTGTCTATGATACAACCGTAGACGTAGGCATAACATTCCTGGGTGATGTCATCAGAACAGTGATTCTGTAGTTCTGAGTCAGTCTGTCATGCTGGAGAGTGTAGCTGAGCAGTCTGTAGTCAGTGTAGTCTTATCATTAGTGTACACCGTACTGATATCAGTCTGTACCTTAAGTAGTTTTCCTTAGCAAGTTCAGCTGTAGTCAGTCGTACCTGAGCAGCTGTCTGGTCCTATGTCTGTAGCCTGTATCCGTCTTGGAGTCTGTGATACAATGCTGAGCCTGTAGTCGTCCATTAGCTGTAGCCTGGGGCCTCGATGGTCTGTAGCCTGTAGTCAGTCTGTAGTCAGTCTGCAGCCTGTAGTCAGTCTGTAGCCTGTAGTCAGTCTGTAGCCTGTAGTCAGTCTGTAGCCTGTAGTCAGTCTGCAGCCTGTAGTCAGTCTGCAGCCTGTAGTCAGTCTGTAGTCAGTCTGCAGCCTGTAGTCAGTCTGCAGCCTGTAGTCAGTCTGTAGTCAGTCTGCAGCCTGTAGTCAGTCTGTAGTCAGTCTGCAGCCTGTAGTCAGTCTGTAGTCAGTCTGCAGCCTGTAGTCAGTCTGTAGCCTGTAGTCAGTCTGTAGCCTGTAGTCAGTCTGTAGCCTGTAGTCAGTCTGTAGCCTGTAGTCAGTCTGTAGCCTGTAGTCAGTCTGTAGCCTGTAGTCAGTCTGTAGCCTGTAGTCAGTCTGCAGCCTGTAGTCAGTCTGTAGCCTGTAGTCAGTCTGCAGCCTGTAGTCAGTCTGTAGCCTGTAGTCAGTCTGTAGCCTGTAGTCAGTCTGCAGCCTGTAGTCAGTCTGTAGCCTGTAGTCAGTCTGTAGCCTGTAGTCAGTCTGTAGCCTGTAGCGTCTGATGTGTCCTAGGCTTGTATGTTGTACGTCTTGTAGTCATAGGCTGTAGTCATCGTAGTCAGTCAGTCTGTAGCCTGTAGTCAGGTCCATGGCGTAGTCAGTCTGCAGTCCTGTAGTCATCTGTAGCTGTAGTCAGTCTGTAGCCTGTATTCAGTCTGTAGCCTGTAGCGTTGATGGGTCCATAGGCTGTATTCAGTCTGTAGCATGGGAAGCTCAGCCCAAGTCCTCCTCTTCCCCCTAGCTACCACCACTATCCACCCCTAGCTACCACCTATATCCACCCCCTAGCTACCACCTACCTCATCCACCCCCTGCTAACCCCCCTTAGCTACCCACCTTACTCCCGTCAGTTTTGGTGCTTTGGTGTCCCGTGTATCGCGGGGGCAGGGCGCGCGTCCCCCGTCCGTCAGCGTTGCATAGCCTGAGGACATGTACCCGTGGCCCCCGCCCTGCCCCCCCCTCTGCTGGTCCAGCAGCAGCTCAGGGGGCGGAGGGGGGAGGGCCATGTCGTCCATGGAGACGGGCTCCAGCCGGGATGAGCCGTGACGCGTGAGGGAGCCGTGACGAGAGATGGATTTCCTCTTCAAGGTCCGGTTCAGGTCCTCCAGGAAGTTGGGTTGGACCGAGGAGAGGGTACCACCCACCCCCTTAGGACCCCCGGGGAGGGTGGGGGGCAGGGGACAGCTGAAGGGCGGGGGGGACAGGGGTAAGGGGTCCTGGACCGTGTTGCTCCGGGACAGCCTGTGGAGTGTCGGAGGTGGAGTCTTCTTCAGCGACTGGGTCTTCCATGATGATTGGCTGACGGGGTGGGAGATTGGGCGTGGCCTGCGGCTGGGGGTTGACGACTGCGACCCTGGGGGCCCCCGGGTGGAGCTCAGAGGGGAGGGGGGGCGGGGGGAGCAGCTCAGAGTCGGGAGGAGGAGGGGGGAAGTAATCGAGCTCTGGAAGAGGAGAGGAGAAGTCTCCACTGGGCTGGCGGTGCTGAGGAGGTGAGGGGAAGTCTCCACTGGGCTGGCGGTGCTGCCCTGTCTGCAGACCCTGGAGGGCTAGAGGGAGGGCTGACAGGTTCAGCTTGCCTGGTTTAGGAGGAGCAGGAGGCCCCAAGTCCTTAGCAGGAGATCCAGAGGCGGTGGCGATGGAGGAGTTGCAGCAGCCAAGGCCAGGCTGGGCAAACTTGCTGACCAGAGACTCCACCTTCTTAGGCTGCCTCTGGACCTGGACCTCCTCCTGGTACTCCCCTGAGGAGTTGGACTTGATGGAGGAGGCGCGCTGGGGGGTGGGAGGAGGCCCCCTCTTCCCGAAGGAGCCGGTTGAGGTGGAGGAGGGAGACTTCTTAATAGGAGAGCCCATCTTGGAAGGGGGGAGAGGGGGAGGGGCGGGGAAGTCCAGGCTGTCCTCAGGGGGAGGAGGGGGGAACTCTGGGGACTGGGGGGGGATCTGACCCCCTGGCTGCCATCTTGGTTTGGCCTTGACAGCCGGGGGGGACTGGGGGGGCAGGGGAGCTCCAGGAAACTGGTTGACTATCTGTTTGACCAGGGAAGGGTTCGGGGAGATTGGGGCGGACAGGGGGAGGGTCTTAGAGGAGAAGCTGTGCTGTTTGGGCATGGTGGGAGGCGGCTGATTGGGTGAATGGCCTGTTGAGAAGCTTTGCTGCTTTTTCATTGGACCAGAAGGAGGGGAGGGCGAGACTGGGGATAGGGGGATCCCTGGACCAAAGGTCTTAGGAGCAGTCTGGGGTGGGAAGACACCAGAGAAGGTTTTAGGAGGTGCGGGGGGTGACAGGGTGGGGGAGAGGGGAGAGAAGGCAGGAGGGGGAGGAGGAGGGGACTCAGGTTGGCCATCCAGGTCGGAGAAGTCGTAGTTCATATTGGGGAACTTTTGGGCCAGGAACTGCTGCAGCCCTGTGTTACTGAGAGGGAGGCACTGGTGGTCCTCCTCGGGGGGCGGAGGGGGGAGCAGGGTGCCGTTACTCTGTGGGTAGTGAAGGGGTGGCAGGGTTTGGTCCTGGGGGGGAGGAGGGGCGATGAACTGAGGAACAGGGCTGGGGGGGCCAAGCCTCAGAGAGGCCATGGCAGAGCCTGGAGAAGGCAATGAGCAGGGGTGAGGAGGGGGAGGAGGGTTGAAGTTGCTGGGAGCCAATGGCATGATGATGTAGTTGGAGGGTGCCAATGGGAGCGTGTTATAGTTGGGGAGGGGAGGGGCTGGAGGGCCTTGCTGCTGCCCCATTGGTTGGACATTGTATTGATTGGCAGCCTGGTTGGCGCCACCCTGCAGGTGGGCGATGGTGCTGTACTTAAACAGGGTTGAGGCGGTCTGGTGAGGGGGGTTGGGGAGAGGGGGAGGTGGGGGAGGAGGAGGGGGAGGGTCGGGGGGTGAGGGCAAGGATTCGGGGGGAGACACTGGTGTAGCTGGTTCGGGACGGGGGGGGCTGACTGGTGCAATGGGGGGGCAGCGTCAGAGGGTAGGGTCTGCTCACTGACTCCATCCTCAACTAGAGAGAGAGCGCGAGAGCGCGAGAGAGAGAGAACGAGAGAGAGAGAGGGAGCGAGAGAGAGAGAACGAGAGAGAGGGAAAGAGAAAGAAAAAGGGGAAAAAAACCAGAGAGAAGAAAGACGAAGAAAAACGAAAAAGGGGGGAAAAAGAGAGAGAGAAAAAGAACCAGAGGGGAGAGGAGGAGAATGGGGGGGGAGAAAGAGAGAAAACGAGAGAGAAAAAAGAGAGAGAGAAACAAAAAAGGGGGAACTAGGAGAGAAATGAGGGGGCCCCCCCCCCCCCGGGGGGGGGGGCCCAAAGAGATAACAGAAAAAAAATAATTTAAACGAAATAAAAGGGGAAAGGGGGAAAGGGGGAAAGAACAAAGGGGGGAAAAAGAGGCTTTTTTCATTTCAAAAAGGGGGGGGGGGGTTTTTTCCCCTAAAAAAAAAGGGGGTTCGGGGGGGCCCCCCCCTTTTTTTTTGGGGGGGCAGGGGGCGGGGGAAAAAAATTTTTTTGGGGGGCCCCCCTTTTTGGGGGCCCGGGGGGGGGAAAAGGGGTTTTTTTTGGGTTTTTTTTAGAACGAAAGGAGAGAGAGAGCAAAGAGCACCAGAGAGAAGAAAGACGAGAGAAGAGAGACGAAAGAGGGGGGACGAGAGAGAGAGAGCACGAGAACGAGAGGAGAAGAGGGAGAGAATGGGGGCGCGGAGAATGAGAGAGAGAAACGAGAGAGAGAACGAGAGAGAAGAGAAACAAGAGAGGAGAGAACATGAGAGAGAGAACTGAGAGATAGGGGCTCTCTCTCCCTCTCTCCCTCTCTCTCTCTCCCTCTCTCTTCTTTTGCTCTTGAACGCGAGATCTCTCTACTATAGAGATAACGAGATACAGTGAATTATATCTAAACTCGATATATAGATAACGAGATAGCTAGCTAGTTTCGCGATATAGACCTATCTCGATCGTAGCTCACTCGCTAGTCTCCCTCTTTCTATCCCCATCTATCCTCGCCTCCTATCCTTTCGCTGAACCCTCTCTTTGTTCTCTCTCCTTCTTCCCTCTCTCTCTCCCTCTCTCTATCTCCCTCTCTGCTCTCTCCTCTCTCTCTCTCCCCTCGCTCTCTCTTTTTCTCTCTCCCTCTCTCTCGCTCTTTCTCTCCCGCTCATTTTTCTAGCCCGCTCTCTCTCGCTCCCTCTCTACTCTTTCTTTCTCCCTCTCGCTTTCTCCTCCCGCTTTCTTTTCTCTCTCCCCCTCTCTCTTTGCTCTCTCCCTCTCTCTTTTCTCTCTCCCTTCTCTTTTTTCTCGCTCTCCACTCGCTCTCTCTTTTTCTGCGTTCTCTTCTTCTCCTTTTTCTTCTTCTCTTTCCCTCTCTTTTTCTCTCCCTTCGCTCTCTCCCTCTCTCCTTTCTTTCTCCTCGTTCCTCTCCTCCTCTCTCCTCTTTTCTCTCTCCCCCCCGCCCCCCTCTCTCTCTCTCTCTCCTCTCCTCTCACCTCTCTCCCTCTCTCTGCTCTTTCTCTCTTTCTCTCTTTCTCTCTCCCTCTCTCTCCTCTCTCTCCCTCTCTCTCTCTTTTCTCTCTCCCCCCCTCTCTCTGCTTTCTCTCTCCCTCTCTCTTTTCTCTGCTCTCTCCCCCCCCTCTCTCTTTTCTTCTCTTCCCTCTCTCTCTTTCTCTCTCCCTCTCTCTCTCCCTTCCCTCTCTCTTTTTCCTCTCTCTCCTCATTCTTCCTTCCTCTTTTTTTCTCGCTTCTTTCCCTTCTCTTTTTTTCTTTTCTTCTTTATTTTTTTTCTTTTTCTCTCTCTCTCTCCCATCTCTCTCTCTCCCTTCTGTCCTCCCCCCTCGCGCTCTCTTGTCTCTCTCTCTTTTTTCTCTCTCTTTTTTCCCCTTCCCTGCCTCTCTCTCTCTCTCCCCCTTCTTTCTCTCTCTCTCTCCGTTTTTCTCTCTCTTCTTTTCTCTCTTTCTCTCTCTCTCGTTGCTTCTCTCTCTCCTCTCTCTCTCGTTTTCCTCTCTCTCTCTCTCTTTTATCTCTCTCTCTCTTCATCTTGTTCTCTCTCTCTTGCTCGTTTTCTCTCTCTCTTTCTTCTTTTCTCTTTTTCTCTCTCTCTCTCTTTTTGCTTCTTCCTTTCTTTGCTCTTTTTTCGCTCTCGCTCTTCTCCTTTTTCGCTCTCTCCCTCTCTTTTTCCCTCTCTTCATGGGTCTCTCGCCCGCCCTCTCTCCGGGGCTCGCTCGCGATCCTTTTCTCTCGCTCCTTGTCTCTAGGTTTCCGCTAGCCCTATCTCGCCCCTTCTCTTTGCTCTCCCTTCTCTCCCGCTCTCTCTTCCTTTTGGTCTCTCGCTTGTTTCTATCGCTCTTGCACCCTTCCTCTCTCTCTCGCGCTCTTTGGCTCACGCTCTCTTTTTCTCTCTCTTCCCTTCCTCTCCCTCTCCTTCTCTCCCTTGTGCTCCCTTCGAGTTTTTCTCTCCTCCCTCTCTCTCCCTCGTCTCCCCCCTGCTCTCTCTCTCTTCTCTCGCTTTGTTCTCTCTCCTCTCTCCCTTTTCTCGCATCTTCTGCGTCGCGCGCTCGTGCTCTCTCTCGCTCTCGCTCTTCTTCTCTCTTCTCTCTTTCTCTCTCTCTCTCTCTCCCTTCTTTTTCGGTTTTTTCGAAAAGATTCATTACTATTTTAAGGTAAAAGCCAACATTTTATTTTAAACTGTCCACACTGGGGAAAAAACCCGGCACTTTTTAATTTGTGTTGTATATGAGGACTGATTTACCCCCTAACATTCAGCAGTCAAATTACATTCCGATCAATGTACTTCCAGCAATTCAAAATTACTTTCCCCAAAAACAAACAAAATGAAATTTTAACACAATAAACAACTTACATTTTAGAATAAATTTTCAGCAATTTAACTGTACTTTTCCCCACAATCAAAATTTTCTTCGGGCCGATCACTGTACATTCACAATCAACGTACATCGCGATCAAATGTAAACTTCACAGATCAAAATGTACTTCCCCAATCAAAATGTACATTAGCAATCAACTTACATTTGCAGATCAACCCGACCCAGATCCTGTACATTCGCAAACAAATGTACTCCAATCAACTGTACTTCCAGCAGATCAACTGTACTTCCAGCAGATCAACTGTACATTCAGCAGATCAACTGTACATTCCATAAAAATGTAATTCAGCAATCAACTTACTTCCCCGATCAAATGGGACTTCCCGCAGATCAAAGTACTTCCCCAAACAACTGTACTTCACAATCAAATGTCTTCCGCAGATCAAAATGTACTTCCCGCAAAAAACTTACTCCCCAGATCAACTGTAAATTCGCAAAAACGTACTTCCACAATAAAGTATTCCCGCAATCAAATTACTTTCCCGCAATCAACTGTACATTCGCAAAAATCAAAGTACTTCACAGATCACTGTACTTCAGCAGATCAACTTTTCTTCCAGCAATCACTGTACTTCCCAGATCACTTACATTTTAGCAGATCAACTGTACATTCAGTCAACTGTACATTCAGCAGATCAACTGTACATTCAGCAGATCAACTGTACATTCAGCAAAAAACAAACAAATGACAACTCATGAGTAGAAGTGGAACTGGGCTTTCAAAACACATGAGCCTAAAAACACACTGACAACAAACATCACTAGGCGATTTCCTCCTGCACTCTGACCAAGAGCCATTTTTAGACTGCAAAACCATTAGTGTTCTCACACAAGCCAGTGACAAACACTGTAACACAGTAGAACACCAGCGCTGTGCGGTCAGACAAACAGACAGACAGTCATGAGTCCCACAGCCCCAGTCACCAAACATTATTAACCACACGTTAACCACTAGTTACCAAGGGTGACCCAGTTCTGTTAGTGTACCGAAGGAATGTGCAGATTACAAAAGTCTAATGATAAAACATGAGTCACCCCCAACCTCAAACCTCAGTCCCTCCAGTACACAGGGGCACGGTATGAAACTTGACTGACTTGACCTTCCTCTCCTGGGGAGAACAGTGGAGGGGAGAGACAACAGGCACAGTCAGTCACCCCTGGACTGGACCATGAAAGGACGGAGTCCGCGTCGGACACTGCAACACTGATGCCCCATTCACATTATAGGGTCGACCCCGAACCATACAGTGCTGGCTATGATATTTTATTTTTCACATTTTCCTTCCAGCAACTATGGTGGATGTGTAACCCAATATAGCTTGGCTTGACTCGGTTTGACCCTATAGTGGGAATCGGGCATGACAGAATGTCAGTCACACTCCTGGGGTAAAACTGAGGCAGGTCAATACAGAGACAGGTGATAGGGTAAGGTGAGGAATACTGAGGCAGGTCAACAGAGACAGGTGATAGGGTAAGGTGAGGAATACTGAGGCAGGTCAATACAGAGACAGGTGCTAGGGTAAGGTGAGGAATACTGAGGCAGGTCAATAGAGACAGGTGATAGGGTAAGGTGAGGGTGTGAGTACAGGAGGAGGTGACGTGGTACCTTAGAGTCATCCTGGGTGCCTCTCTTCCAGGCCTCGGAGAAGATGGAGCTGACCTGGCTCTGAGAGCGGGTGTGGCCTGACAGGTTGCTCTCTGACACAGCAACACCACTATCACTACTGGAGTGGTTCGACTGGGATTCTGGAGAGAGGGAGGGAGGGAGGGAGGGGAGAGAGAGAGAGAGAGGAGGGAGAGAGAGAAGAGAGAGATATAGAGAGAAGAGAGAGAGGAGAGGGAGAGATAGAGAGGAGAGGGAGAGATAGACAGGAGAGAGAGAGAGAGAGGAGAGGGAGAGATAGACAGGAGAGAGAGAGATAGAGCTTAACCCGGAAGCCAGCCACACCCATGTGTCGGAGGAAACACTGTTCAACTGACGACCGAAGTCAGCCTGCAGGTGCCCCGGTCCGCCACAAGGAGTCGCTAGAGCGCGATGAGCCATGTAAAGCCCTCCCATAACCCGGACGACGCTGGGCAAATTGTGCGCTGCCCTATGGGACTCCCGGTCACGGCCGGTAATAACACAGCCTGGGATCGAACCCCAGACTGTAGTGACGGCGCAACACTGCGATGCAGTGCCTTAGACCGCTGCGCCACTCAGGAGGCCACGCAAGTACAAATCCTATAAATACTGTACTGTGGCTAAGTACGTGGTAACTGCTGCAGGGTTTGGGTCTAATCAATTTCAATTCAGTCATTCCAGGAAGTAAACTGAAATTCCTGGAATTGTTCTTCCTGAAATGACTGAGTGCGCATGTGTGTTGTGTTGTGTTGTGTGTCCACCACCACTCACCAGGCAGGCTGGAGGAGCTGGATCCAGACTTGATAGAGGAGCTAGAGAGAGAGGACCAGTCGTAGGCTGCCTCAGTCCTCTTCATAGCCTCCTGGTAGTTCACATACAGGGTCTTCCCATACTGGGGACACAGAGAGACATCGGTCAACAGACATCAGGGGTGTATTTACAGGGTCTTCCCATACTGGGGACACAGAGAGACATCGGTCAACAGACATCAGGGGTGTATTCATTAGTCAACAGACATCAGGGGTGTATTCATTAGTCAGTCAACAGACATCAGGGGTGTATTCATTAGTCAGTCAACAGACATCAGGGGTTTATTCATTAGTCAACAGACATCAGGGGTGTATTCATTAGTCAGTCAACAGACATCAGGGGTGTATTCATTAGTCAGTCAACAGACATCAGGGGTGTATTCATTAGTCAGTCAAACAGACATCAGGGGTGTATTCATTAGTCAGTCAAACAGACACCAGGGGTGTAGTTCATTTAGTCAGTCAACAGACATCAGGGGTGTATTCATTAGTCAGTCAACAGACACCAGGGGTGTATTCATTAGTCAGTCAACAGACATCAGGGGTGTATTCATTAGTCAGTCAACAGAATCCAGGGGTGTATTCATTAGTCAGTCCAACAGACATCAGGGGTTTATTCATTAGTCGTCAACAGACATCAGGGGTGGTATTCATTAGTCAACAGACATCAGGGGTGTATTCATTAGTCAGTCAACAGACATCAGGGGTGTATTCATTAGTCAGTCAACAGACATCAGGGGTGTATTCCATTAGTCAGTCAACAGACACCAGGGGGTGTATTCATGAGTCAGTCAACAGACATCAGGGGTGTATTCATTAGTCAGTCAACAGACATCAGGGGTGTATTCATTAGTCAGTCAACAGACACCAGGGGTGTATTCATTAGTCAGTCAACAGACATCAGGGGTGTATTCATTAGTCAGTCAACAGACATCAGGGGTGTATTCATTAGTCAGTCAACAGACATCAGGGGTTTATTCATTAGTCAGTCAACAGACATCAGGGGTGTATTCATTAGTCAACAGACATCAGGGGTGTATTCATTAGTCAGTCAAACAGACATCAGGGGTGTATTCATTAGTCAGTCAACAGACATCAGGGGTGTATTCATTAGTCAACAGACATCAGGGGTGTATTCATTAGTCAACAGACATCAGGGGTGTATTCATTAGTCAGTCAACAGACATCAGGGGTGTGTTCATTAGTCAGTCAACAGACATCAGGGGTGTATTCATTAGTAAACATACATCAGGGGTGTATTCATTAGTCAGTCAACAGACATCAGGGGTGTATTCATTAGTCAACATACATCAGGGGTGTATTCATTAGTCAGTCAACAGACATCAGGGGTGTATTCATTAGTCAACAGACATCAGGGGTGTATTCATTAGTCAGTCAACAGACATCAGGGGTTTATTCATTAGTCAGTCAACAGACATCAGGGGTGTATTCATTAGTCAACAGACATCAGGGGTGTATTCATTAGTCAGTCAACAGACATCAGGGGTGTATTCATTAGTCAGTCAACAGACATCAGGGGTGTATTCATTAGTCAGTCAACAGACATCAGGGGTGTATTCATTAGTCAGTCAACAGACATCAGGGGTGTATTCATTAGTCAGTCAACAGACACCAGGGGTGTATTCATGAGTCAGTCAACAGACATCAGGGGTGTATTCATTAGTCAGTCAACAGACATCAGGGGTGTATTCATTAGTCAGTCAACAGACATCCAGGGGTGTATTCATTAGTCAGTCAACAGACACCAGGGGTGTATTCATTAGTCAGTCAACAGACATCAGGGGTGTATTCATTAGTCAGTCAACAGACATCAGGGGTTATTCATTAGTCAGTCAACAGACATCAGGGGTGTATTCATTAGTAGTCAACCAGACATCAGGGGTGTGAATTCATTAGTCAGTCAAACAGACATCAGGGGTGTATTCATTAGTCAGTCAACAGACATCAGGGGTGTATTCATTAGTCAACAGACATCAGGGGTGTATTCATTAGTCAACAGACATCAGGGGTGTATTCATTAGTCAGTCAACAGACATCAGGGGTGTGTTCATTAGTCAGTCAACAGACATCAGGGGTGTATTCATTAGTCAACATACATCAGGGGTGTATTCATTAGTCAACAGACATCAGGGGTGTATTCATTAGTCAACAGACATCAGGGGTGTATTCATTAGTCAACAGACATCAGGGGTGTATTCATTAGTCAGTCAACAGACATCAGGGGTTTATTCATTAGTCAGTCAACAGACATCAGGGGTGTATTCATTAGTCAACAGACATCAGGGGTGTATTCATTAGTCAGTCAACAGACATCAGGGGTGTATTCATTAGTCAGTCAAACAGACATCAGGGGTGTATTCATTAGTCAGTCAACAGACACCAGGGGTGTATTCATTAGTCAGTCAACAGACATCAGGGGTGTATTCATTAGTCAGTCAACAGACACCAGGGGTGTATTCATTAGTCAGTCAACAGACATCAGGGGTGTATTCATTAGTCAGTCAACAGACATCAGGGGTGTATTCATTAGTCAGTCAACAGACATCAGGGGTTTATTCATTAGTCAGTCAACAGACATCAGGGGTGTATTCATTAGTCAACAGACATCAGGGGTGTATTCATTAGTCAGTCAACAGACATCAGGGGTGTATTCATTAGTCAGTCAACAGACATCAGGGGTGTATTCATTAGTCAGTCAACAGACACCAGGGGTGTATTCATGAGTCAGTCAACAGACATCAGGGGTGTATTCATTAGTCAGTCAACAGACATCAGGGGTGTATTCATTAGTCAGTCAACAGACCACCAGGGGTGTATTCATTAGTCAGTCAACAGACATCAGGGGTGTATTCATTAGTCAGTCAACAGACATCAGGGGTGTATTCATTAGTCAGTCAACAGACATCAGGGGTTTATTCATTAGTCAGTCAACAGACATCAGGGGTGTATTCATTAGTCAACAGACATCAGGGGTGTATTCATTAGTCAGTCAACAGACATCAGGGGGTGTATTCATTAGTCAGTCAACAGACATCAGGGGTGTATTCATTAGTCAACAGACATCAGGGGTGTATGTCATTAGTCAACAGACATCAGGGGTGTATTCATTAGTCAGTCAACAGACATCAGGGGTGTATTCATTAGTCAGTCAACAGACATCAGGGGTTGTATTCATTAGTCAACAGACATCAGGGGTGTATTCATTAGTCAGTCAACAGACATCAGGGGTTTATTCATTAGTCAGTCAACAGACATCAGGGTGTGTTCATTAGTCAGTCAACAGACATCAGGGGTGTATTCATTAGTCAACATACATCAGGGGTGTATTCATTAGTCAACAGACATCAGGGGTGTATTCATTAGTCAACAGACATCAGGGGTGTATTCATTAGTCAACAGACATCAGGGGTGTATTCATTAGTCAGTCAACAGACATCAGGGGTTTATTCATTAGTCAGTCAACAGACATCAGGGGTGTATTCATTAGTCAACAGACATCAGGGGTGTATTCATTAGTCAGTCAACAGACATCAGGGGTGTATTCATTAGTCAGTCAACAGACATCAGGGGTGTATTCATTAGTCAGTCAACAGACACCAGGGGTGTATTCATTAGTCAGTCAACAGACATCAGGGGTGTATTCATTAGTCAGTCAACAGACACCAGGGGGTGTATTCATTAGTCAGTCAACAGACATCAGGGGTGTATTCATTAGTCAGTCAACAGACATCAGGGGTGTATTCATTAGTCAGTCAACAGACATCAGGGGTTTATTCATTAGTCAGTCAACAGGACATCAGGGGTGTATTCATTAGTCAGTCAACAGACATCAGGGGTGTATTCATTAGTCAGTCAACAGACACCAGGGGGTGTATTCATTAGTCAGTCAACAGACATCAGGGGTGTATTCATTAGTCAGTCAACAGACATCAGGGGTGTATTCATTAGTCAGTCAACAGACATCAGGGGTTTATTCATTAGTCAGTCAACAGACATCAGGGGTTGTATTCATTAGTCAACAGACATCAGGGGTGTATTCATTAGTCAGTCAACAGACATCAGGGGTGTATTCATTAGTCAGTCAACAGACATCAGGGGTGTATTCATTAGTCAACAGACATCAGGGGTGTATTCATTAGTCAACAGACATCAGGGGTGTATTCATTAGTCAGTCAACAGACATCAGGGGTGTGTTCATTAGTCAGTCAACAGACATCAGGGGTGTATTCATTAGTAAACATACATCAGGGGTGTATTCATTAGTCAACATACATCAGGGGTGTATTCATTAGTCAGTCAACAGACATCAGGGGTGTATTCATTAGTCAACAGACATCAGGGGTGTATTCATTAGTCAGTCAACAGACATCAGGGGTTTATTCATTAGTCAGTCAACAGACATCAGGGGTGTATTCATTAGTCAACAGACATCAGGGGTGTATTCATTAGTCAGTCAACAGACATCAGGGGTGTATTCATTAGTCAGTCAACAGACATCAGGGGTGTATTCATTAGTCAGTCAACAGACATCAGGGGGTTGTATTCATTAGTCAGTCAACAGACATCAGGGGTGTATTCATTAGTCAGTCAACAGACACCAGGGGTTGTATTCATGAGTCAGTCAACAGACATCAGGGGTGTATTCATTAGTCAGTCAACAGACATCAGGGGTGTATTCATTAGTCAGTCATCAGACACCAGGGGTGTATTCATTAGTCAGTCAACAGACATCAGGGGTTGTATTTCATTAGTCAGTCAACAGACTCAGGGGTGTATTCATTAGTCAGTCAACAGACATCAGGGGTTTATTCATTAGTCAGTCAACAGACATCAGGGGTGTATTCATTAGTCAACAGACATCAGGGGTGTATTCATTAGTCAGTCAACAGACATCAGGGGTGTATTCATTAGTCAGTCAACAGACATCAGGGGTGTATTCATTAGTCAACAGACATCAGGGGTGTATTCATTAGTCAGTCAACAGACATCAGGGGGTGTGTTCATTAGTCAGTCAACAGACATCAGGGGTGTATCATTAGTCAACATACATCAGGGGTGTATTCATTAGTCAACAGACATCAGGGGTGTATTCATTAGTCAACAGACATCAGGGGTGTATTCATTAGTCAACAGACATCAGGGGTGTATTCATTAGTCAGTCAAACAGACATCAGGGGTTTATTATTAGTCAGTCAACAGACATCAGGGGTGTATTCATTAGTCAACAGACATCAGGGGTGTATTCATTAGTCAGTCAACAGACATCAGGGGTGTATTCATTAGTCAGTCAACAGACATCAGGGGTGTATTCATTAGTCAGTCAACAGACACCAGGGGTGTATTCATTAGTCAGTCAACAGACATCAGGGGTGTATTCATTAGTCAGTCAACAGACACCAGGGGTGTATTCATTAGTCAGTCAACAGACATCAGGGTGTATTTCATTAGTCAGTCAACAGACATCAGGGGTGTATTCATTAGTCAGTCAACAGACATCAGGGGTTTATTCATTAGTCAGTCAACAGACATCAGGGGTGTATTCATTAGTCAACAGACATCAGGGGTGTATTCATTAGTCAGTCAACAGACATCAGGGGTGTATTCATTAGTCAGTCAACAGACATCAGGGGTGTATTCATTAGTCAGTCAACAGACACCAGGGGTGTATTCATGAGTCAGTCAACAGACATCAGGGGTGTATTCATTAGTCAGTCAACAGACATCAGGGGTGTATTCATTAGTCAGTCAACAGACACCAGGGGTGTTGTGTACAACATCAGGGGTGTATTCATTAGTCAGTCAACAGACATCAGGGGTTGTATTCATTAGTCAGTCAACAGACATCAGGGGTTTATTCATTAGTCAGTCAACAGACATCAGGGGTGTATTCATTAGTCAACAGACATCAGGGGTGTATTCATTAGTCAGTCAACAGACATCAGGGGTGTATTCATTAGTCAGTCAACAGACATCAGGGGTGTATTCATTAGTCAACAGACATCAGGGGGTGTATTCATTAGTCAACAGACATCAGGGGTGTATTCATTAGTCAGTCAACAGACATCAGGGGTGTATTCATTAGTCAGTCAACAGACATCAGGGGTGTATTCATTAGTCAACAGACATCAGGGGTGTATTCATTAGTCAGTCAACAGACATCAGGGGTTTATTCATTAGTCAGTCAACAGACATCAGGGGTGTGTTCATTAGTCAGTCAACAGACATCAGGGGTGTATTCATTAGTCAACATACATCAGGGGTGTATTCATTAGTCAACAGACATCAGGGGTGTATTCATTAGTCAACAGACATCAGGGGTGTATTCATTAGTCAACAGACATCAGGGGTGTATTCATTAGTCAGTCAACAGACATCAGGGGTTTATTCATTAGTCAGTCAACAGACATCAGGGGGTGTATTCATTAGTCAACAGACATCAGGGGTGTATTCATTAGTCAGTCAACAGACATCAGGGGTGTATTCATTAGTCAGTCAACAGACATCAGGGGTGTATTCATTAGTCAGTCAACAGACACCAGGGGTGTATTCATTAGTCAGTCAACAGACATCAGGGGTGTATTCATTAGTCAGTCAACAGACATCAGGGGTGTATTCATTAGTCAGTCAACAGACACCAGGGGTGTATTCATTAGTCAGTCAACAGACATCAGGGGTGTATTCATTAGTCAGTCAACAGACATCAGGGGTGTATTCATTAGTCAACAGACATCAGGGGTGTATTCATTAGTCAACAGACATCAGGAGTGTATTCATTAGTCAGTCAACAGGACACCAGGGGTTGTATTCATTAGTCAACAGACATCAGGGGTGTATTCATTAGTCAGTCAACAGACATCAGGGGTGTATTCATTAGTCAGTCAACAGACACCAGGGGTGTATTCATTAGTCAACAGACATCAGGCGTGTATTCATTAGTCAGTCAACAGACATCAGGGGTGTATTCATTAGTCAGTCAACAGACATCAGGGGTGTATTCATTAGTCAGTCAACAGACATCAGGGGGTGTATTCATTAGTCAGTCAACAGACATCAGGGGGTGTATTCATTAGTCAGTCAACAGACATCAGGGGTTGTATTCATTAGTCAGTCAACAGACATCAGGGGTGTTATTCATTAGTCAACAGACATCAGGGGTGTATTCATTAGTCAGTCAACAGACATCAGGGGTGTATTCATTAGTCAGTCAACAGACATCAGGGGTGTATTCATTAGTCAGTCAACAGACATCAGGGGTGTGTTTATTAGTCAGTCAAACAGACATCAGGGGTGTATTCAGTAGTCAACAGACATCAGGGGTGTGTTCATTAGTCAGTCAACAGACATCAGGGGTGTATTCATTAGTCAGTCAACAGGACATCAGGGGGTTGTATTCATTAGTCAGTCAACAGACCATCAGGGGTGTATTCATTAGTCAACAGACCATCAGGGGTGTATTCATTAGTCAACAGACATCAGGGGTGTATTCATTAGTTCAACAGACATCAGGGGTGTATTCATTAGTCAGTCAACAGACATCAGGGGTGTATTCATTAGTCAAACAGACATCAGGGGTGTATTCATTAGTCAGTCAACAGACATCAGGGGTTGGATTCATTAGTCAACAGACATCAGGGGTGTATTCATTAGTCAGTCAACAGACATCAGGGGTGTATTCATTAGTCAGGTCAACAGACACCAGGGTGTATTCATTAGTCAACAGACATCAGGGGTGTATTCATTAGTCAGTCAACAGACATCAGGGGTGTATTCATTAGTCAGTCAACAGACATCAGGGGTGTATTCATTAGTCAACAGACATCAGGGGTGTATTCATTAGTCAGTCAACAGACATCAGGGGTGTATTCATTAGTCAGTCAACAGACATCAGGGGTGTATTCATTAGTCAGTCAACAGACATCAGGGGTGTATTCATTAGTCAACAGACATCAGGGGTGTATTCATTAGTCGGTTTGCAACATAGCAAAATGGTTTGCATCGGAAAATGTTCACTCCAAGCGTAAAACGTTCTGCAACGAAAACTAGGGTTTATATTGAACAAATTCAGGTAGGTTCCTGGTGTTTTGTTCCGGTTGCTTCTGTTTGGTTAATAGTGAATACACCCCAGCTTTATCAGATGTTCCCACATCTTTCAGTCAGAGCCAAACACATCACGTTTGGCCATTGAGGTGTTCCTGTGAGCACCAAGACTATGGTTCTGCTTTCCATTACTCGCTCTCATTAAGTTGTTGCTGAGGCAACGTAACGTTACCTTGGCGATGCGTATCCCGTTGATCCACTGGTGTAGTGTTCTGACATCATCACAACACAGGTACTTGATGTACTGGGATTTCTTCTGGATCTGAGGGTGCTAAAACAAACAAGACAGTAGGCCATGTTAATGATGCATCCCAACTGTTTAAACAGACATTCAGTGGTAATGACGCATGACACCATAGATACAATAACATGTTCGGATTTCTCTCATTTGTGTCTTTATTGGGCTATAATCTCTCGTGGACAGATTCTGCTGACCAAATTATGCAAGGTTTTAGCTCTTGGTTATCCGAGATCTGGGCACGGTTTCCCGATAGCGATGGAACATATGCTCACAAGTTTTTTAACGATGCATCTTTCCTACAACGGCCGAAGATGTAACATGCGTTTCACATGCGCCGAATACAACAGGTGTAGGACCTTACAGTGAAATGCTTACTTACAAGCCCTTAACCAACAACGCAGTTTTAAGAAAAATACGTGTTAAGTAAAAAAATAGGAAAAGAAAAAGAAAAAGAAAGAAAGAGCCCGCGCTCGACGCCATAAGAACCTCACTTCCTTCCTACACTCCTCTCCTCTCCTCTCTCTCCTCTCCTTCACTCTCTATAAATAAAATAACAGTAGGGAGGCTATATACAGGGGGGGTACCGGTACAGAGTCAATGTGTAATAACAGTAGGGAGGCTATATACAGGGGTGGGGTACCGGTACAGGTCAATGGGAAATAACAGTAGGGAGGCTATATACAGGGGGGGTTCGGTACAGAGTCAATGGGAAATAACAGTAGGGAGGCTATATACAGGGGGGGTACCGGTACAGAGTCAATGGGAAATAACAGTAGGGAGGCTATATACAGGGGGGTACCGGTACAGAGTCAATGGGAAAATAACAGTAGGGAGGCTATATACAGGGGGGGTACCGGTACAGAGTCAATGTGAAATAACAGTAGGGGAGGCTATATACAGGGGGGGTACCGGTACAGAGTCAATGGGAAATAACAGTAGGGAGGCTATATAAGGGGGGGTACCGGTACAGAGTCAATGGGAAATAACAGTAGGAGGCTATATACAGGGGGTACCGGTACAGAGTCAATGGGAAATAACAGTAGGGAGGCTATATACAGGGGGGGTACCTGTTACAGAGTCAATGTGTAATAACAGTAGGGAGGCTATATACAGGGGGGTACCGGTACAGAGTCAATGTGAAGATAACAGTAGGGAGGCTATATACAGGGGGGGGTGGGTACCGGTACAGAGTCAATGTGAAATAAACAGTAGAGAGGCTATATACAGGGGGGGGTACCGGTACAGAGTCAATGTGTAATAACAGTAGGGAGGGCTATATACAGGGGGGTACCGGTACAGAGTCAATGTGAAATAACAGTAGGGAGGCTATATACAGGGGGTACCGGTACAGAGTCAATGTGAAATAACAGTAGCGAGGCTATATACAGGGGGTACCGGTACAGAGTCAATGGGAAATAACAGTAGAGAGGCTATATACAGGGGGTACCGGTACAGAGTCAATGGGAAATAACAGTAGGGAGGCTATATACAGTGAGGGGAAAAAAGTATTTAGTCAGCCACCAATTGTGCAAGTTCTCCCACTTAAAAAGATGAGAGAGGCCTGTAATTTTCATCATAGATACACGTCAACTATGACAGAAAATTTGAGCATTTTTTTTCCAGAAAATCACATTGTAGGATTTTTAATGAATTTATTTGCAAATTATGGTGGAAAATAAGTATTTATATAGCCAGGTCTCTGACCTCCTCCCTATAGGTTGTCTCATCGTTGTCGGTGATCAGACCTACCACTGTTGTGTCGTCGGCAAACTTAATGATGTCGTTGGAGTCGTGCTTGGCCATGCAGTCATGGGTGAACAGAGAGTACAGGAGGGGACTGAGCACGCACCCCTGAGGGGCCCCCGTGTTGAGGATCAGCATGGCAGATGTGTTGTTACCTACCCTTACCACCTGGGGGCAGGCCCGTCAGGAAGTCCAGGATCCAGTTGCAGAGGGAGGTGTTTAGTCCCAGGGTCCTTAGCTTAGTGATGAACTTTGAGGGCACTATAGTGTTGAACGCTGAGCTGTAGTCAATGAACAGCATTCTCACGTAGTAATCCTTTTGTCCAGGTGGGAAAGGGCACTGTGGAGTGCAATAGAGATTGCATCATCTGTGGATCTGTTGGGGCGGTATGCAAATTGGAGTGGGTCTAGGGTTTCTGGGATAATGGTGTTGATGTGAGCCATGACCAGCCTTTCAAAGCACTTCATGGCTACAGACGTCAGTGCCACGGGTCGGTAGTCATTTAGGCAGGTTATCTTAGTGTCCTTGGGCACAGGGACTATGGGGGTCTGCTTGAAACATGTTGGTATTACAGACTCAGTCAGGGACAGGTTGAAAATGTCAGTGAAGACACTTGCCAGTTGGTTAGCGCATGCTTGGAGTACACGTCCTGGTAATCGTTCTGGCTCTTGCGGCTTTGTGAATGTTGACCTGTTTAAAAGTCTTAATCACATCGGCTACGGAGAGCGTGATCACACAGTCGTCCGGAACAGCTGATGCTCTCATGCATGCTTCAGTGTTGCTTGCCTCGAAGCGAGCATAGAAGTGATTTAGCTTGTCTGGTAGGCTCGTGTCACTGGGCAGTTCGCGGCTGTGCTTCCCTTTGTATTCCGTAATAGTTTTCAAGCCCTGCCATATCCGACGAGCGTCAGAGCCAGTGTAGTACGATTCAATCTTAGTCCTGTATTGACTCTTTGCCTGTTTGATGGTTCGTCGGAGGGCATAGAGGGATTTCTTATAAGCGTCTGGGTTAGAGTCCCGCTCATTGAAAGCGGCAGCTCTACCCTTTAGCTCAGTGCGGATGTTGCCTGTAATCCATGGCTTCTGGTTGGGGTATGTATGTACGGTCACTGTGGGGACGACGTCATCGATGCACTTTTTGATGAAGCCAGTGACTGATGTGGTAAACTCCTCAATGCCTTCGGAAGAATCCCTGAACATATTCCAGTCTGTGCTAGCAAAACAGTCCTGTAGCTTAGCATCTGCATCATCTGACCACTTTTTTATTAACCGAGTCACTGGTGCTTCCTGATTTAGTTTTTGCTTATAAGCAGGAATCAGGAGGATAGAGTTATGGTCAGATTTGCCAAATGGAGGGCGAGGGAGAGCTTTGTATGCGTCTCTGTGTGTGGAGTAAAGGTGGTCTAGAGTTTTTTTTCCTCTGGTTGCACATTTAACATGCTGGTAGAAATTAGGTAAAACGGATTTAAGTTTCCCTGCATTAAAGTCCCCGGCCACCATTGTGTCGCTAAGTTTGTAGGGCTGCTGCAAATGTACATTGTCCCAGGGGCATTGGCAGTCAATGTCAGTAACCTAATGTATATCCCTCTTACTCATCGCCTATGAACCTGAGTTATACTGTTAGCACTGAGGCGGTTTGCCCTAATAGGAAGTCCACTGTGTGCAGCTCACCCTGCACTATCAGCTAAAACATAAATATCACTGTCATTTCTACCTCTGATAAGGCTCCCAAGTAAAGAAATAAAAACAATGAAGAATCCCAGAAAAGTGCTAAAAAATAGCCCACATTAACAGTAGCCTAGAAACAAGGTTCATGACATTGATAACTTGCTTGTAACAGATAACATTAATATACTGACTATCTCTGAAACTCACTTAGATAATACATTTGATGATACAGTGGTAGCAATACATGGTTTCACCATCTTCAGAAAAGACAGATATGCCAATGGTGGAGGTGTGGCTGTTTATGTTCAGAGACATATTCCTGTCAAGCTTAGAGAGGATCTCATGTTAAATACTGTTGAAGTAATATGGCTACAGGTTCATCTGCCTTACCTAAAGCCCATTCTGGTGGGAAGCTGCTATAGACCACCAAGTGCTAACAGTCAGTATCTGGATAACATGTGTGAAATGCTTGATAATGTATGTGATATCAACAGAGAGGTATACTTTCTGGGTGATTTAAATATTGACTGGCTTTCATCAAATCAAATCAAGCTGCCCACTCAAGAAAAAGCTTCAAACTGTAACCAGTGCTTGCAACCTGGTTCAGGTTATCAGTCAACCTACCAGGGTAGTTACAAACAGAACAGGAATGAAATCATCCGCATGTATCTTTCACATCTTTACTAATGCTGCAGAAATCTGCATGTTAATATGACTCTAAACATAAACAGCCATCGGATCATAATATAGTAGCCATATCTAGGAAAACCAAAGTTCCAAAGGCTGGGCCTAATATAGTGTATAAGAGGTCATACAATACGTTTAGTAGTGATTCCTATTTTGAAGATGTAATGAATATTTGCTGGTTAGTGTGTAATGAGGAGCAACCAGACGCTGCACTTGACACATTTATGAAATGGTTTATTCCAGTTACTAATAAGCATGCACCCATAAGAAAATGACAGTAAAAACGGTTAAATCCCCGCAGCTTGATGAGGAATTGAAAAATTGTACGGTTGAGAGGAGAGGCCAAAGGAACTGCAAATACTGTAAGTCTGGCTGCACAGCCGATTAACGTACTGTGAATTGAGAAATCACGTGAATAAACTAAACAAAAAGAATAAACTATACTATGAAACAAAGATAAATTATATAAAGCCAACAACAGATTTGGAACCTACACATCCACACATAAATGACCAAATTATGAAAGACAAGCATTGTAATTTTGAATTACGTAAAGTGAGTGTGGAAGAGGTGGAAAAATTATTGTTGTCTATCAACAATGACAAGCCACCTGGGTCTGACAAATTGGATGAAAAATTACTCTGGATGATAGCGGACAATATTGCCACTCCTATTTGCCATCTCTTCTCTCTAAGCCTACAGGAAAGTGTGTGCCCTCAGGCCTGGAGGGAAGCAAAAGTCATTCCGCTACCCAAGAATAACAAAGCACCCTTTACTGGTTCAAATAGCCGACCAATCAGCCTGCAACCCTTAGTTTGACCAGATGCCATTTCACAATAAACAAATGAACAACAGATTTTCAGCACGCTTATAGGGAAGGGAATTCAACATGTACGGCACTTACACAAATGACTGATGATTGGCTGAGAGAAATTGATAATAAAAAGATTGTGGGGGCTGTTTTGTTAGGCTTCAGCGCTGCTTTTGACATTATTGATCATAATCTGCTGCTGGAAAAACTTGCTTTCCACTAGATGTTGGAACATTGCTGCTATAACAGCCTCCACTCTTCTGGGAAGGCTTTCCACTAGATGTTGGAACATTGCTGCGGGGACTTGCTTCCGTTCAGCCACAAGAATATTAGTGAGGTCGGGCACTGATGTTGGGCGATTAGGCCTGGCTCGCAGTCGCCGTTCCAATTCATCCCAAAGGTGTTCGATGGGGTTGAGGTCAGGGCTCTGTGCAGGCCAGCCAAGTTCTTCCACACCGATCTCAACAAAGCATTTCTGTATGGACCTCGCTTTGTGCACGGGGGCATTGTCATACTGAAACAGGAAAGGACCTTCCCCAAAATGTTTAAAAACAAATGAATAAAAAAAAAAATTAAGGGGTAGATCATCTTTAATATTGCAGAAAGATTGTAACTTCCATCAATGTAATTGTCTGCATCACTTCCAATCCCCCATATGTTTTTTTCCTCGCATATATATATATACAGTGGGGGGAAAAATAATTTAGTCAGCCACCAATTGTGCAAGTTCTCCCACTTAAAAAGATGAGAGAGGCCTGTAATTTTCATCATAGGTACACGTCAACTATGACAGACAAAATGAGGGAAAAAAATCCAGAAAATCACATTGTAGGATTTTTAATTTATTTATTTGCAAATTATGGTGGAAAATAAGTATTTGGTCAATAACAAAAGTTTCTCAATACTTTGTTATATACCCTTTGTTGGCAATGACACAGGTCAAACGTTTTCTGTAAGTCTTCACAAGGTTTTCACACACTGTTGCTGGTATTTTGGCCCATTCCTCCATGCAGATCTCCTCTAGAGCAGTGATGTTTTGGGGCTGTCGCTGGGCAACACGGACTTTCAACTCCCTCCAAAGATTTTCTATGGGGTTGAGATCTGGAGATTGGCTAGGCCACTACAGGACCTTGAAATGCTTCTTACGAAGCCACTCCTTCGTTGCCCGGGCGGTGTGTTTGGGATCATTGTCATGCTGAAAGACCCAGCCACGTTTCATCTTCAATGCCCTTGCTGATGGAAGGAGGTTTTCACTCAAAATCTCACGATACATGGCCCCATTCATTCTTTCCTTTACACGGATCAGTCGTCCTGGTCCCTTTGCAGAAAAACAGCCCCAAAACATGTACTGGCTTAAGCAGGGGGACACGTCTAGCACTGCAGGATTTGAGTCCCTGGCGGCGTAGTGTGTTACTGATGGTAGGCTTTGTTACTTTGGTCCCAGCTCTCTGCAGGTCATTCACTAGGTCCCCCCGTGTGGTTCTGGGATTTTTGCTCACCGTTCTTGTGATCATTTTGACCCTACGGGGTGAGATCTTGCGTGGAGCCCCAGATCGAGGGAGATTATCAGTGGTCTTGTATGTCTTCCATTTCCTAATAATTGCTTCCCACAGTTGATTTCTTCAAACCAAGCTGCTTACCTATTGCAGATTCAGTCTTCCCAGCCTGGTGCAGGTCTACAATTTTGTTTCTGGTGTCATTTGACAGCTATTTGGTCTTGGCCATAGTGGAGTTTGGAGTGTGACTGTTTGAGGTTGTGGAGAGGTGTCTTTTATACTGATAACAAGTTTAAACAGGTGCCATTAATACAGGTAACGAGTGGAGGACAGAGGAGCCTCTTAAAGAAGAAGTTACAGGTCTGTGAGAGCCAGAAATCTTGCTTGTTTGTAGGTGACCAAATACTTATTTTCCACCATAATTTGCAAATAAATTCATAAAAAATCCTACAATGTGATTTTCTGGATTTTAAATTTTGTTTGTCATAGTTGACGTGTACCTATGATGAAAATTACAGGCCTCTCTCATCTTTTTAAGTGGGAGAACTTGCACAATTGGTGGCTGACTAAATACTTTTTTCCCCCACTGTATATACACACACACACAGCTATGAAAAAGTATTTGCCCCCCTTCTAATTTTCTCCACTTTTGCATATTTGTGATACTGAATGTTATCAGATCTTCAACCAAAACCTAATATTAGATAAAGGGAACATAAGTGAACAAATAACACAACAATTACATATTTATTTCATAAACAAAGTTATGCAACACCCAATGCCCCTGTGTGAAAAAGTAATTGCCCCCTTTACACTCAATAACTGGTTGTGCCACCTTTAGCTGCAATGACTCCAACCAAATGCTTCCTGTAGTTGTTGATCAGTCTCTCACGTCGCTGTGGAGGAATTTTGGCCCACTCTTCCATGCAGAACTGCTTTAACTCAGTGAAGTGTGGGTTTTCAAGCATGAACTGCTCGTTTCAAGTCCTGCCACAACATCTCAATTGGGATTAGGTCTGGACTTTGACTAGGCCATTCCAAACCTTCCAATTTGTTGCTTTTTAGCTATTTTCATGTAGACTTGATTGTGTGTTTTGGATCATTATCTTGCTGCATGACCCAGCTGCGCTTCAGCTTCAGCTCACAGACGGATGGTCTGACATTCTCCTGTAGAATTATCTGATACAGAGCAGAATTCATGGTTCCTTCTATTAAGGCAAGTCGTCCAGGTCCTGAGGCAGCAAAGCATCCCCAATCCATCACACCACCACCACCATGCTTGACCTTTGGTATGATGTTCTTACCGTGGAATGCAGAGTTTGGTTTTTGAGAGAGTGGTGAACGTGCTGTTAAAAAGGCAAAACCAGGGGACGCAGGCGAACATAATGAGAAAAACACACTATTCATAATTCCACTCATTCGCAAAGAGGCAGGCGCGATTAAGAACTATGTCAGATCAAGAATATAATCGTTCTGAGCTTTCTTTATTGTGTAAAAATATATATATTTTAAATTGTTTAATTTCTATTAGAAAAGATGACCTAGGTTCGGACCTTGGTGTCCTCATAAGTAGTTACAGCCCTGACTGAGATGAATTGGGCTAAAACCCCAGAGATGTGAGGCAATGCAGAGATGATATCGCTGTAGTTTTAAACACTGTGCCACTAGATGGTGATGTAAGGCTGTACTTCTCTCCTCTGACAGGCAGACTGAAGGTAGAGATCCAACATCCTCAATCCCTCTGCTGTACCCAATTAATCCCCTCAGGGAGTACATGGAAACATTACCGTCAAACCAGAATAGAAAAACGAATCAGTCAGCCTCTATTATTTGAAAGAGTACTGCCAAAAGAAAGAATGTCTCTTTACTGCGTTCTCCTTCCCCAACTCTGTCCCAAACACCATCACTACAGGGAATCAGAGTGGTCCAAAACAACTCATCTCCCCAGTCTCCCTCCTCCTCTCCCCTCTTTAAAGCTGCCAATCAGTTTTTTTTTATCTGGGACTGTGACGTTTTGAAAGACGAGGCACAAAAGGAAACTAAGAAATCTATTTTCCTCCCTTTCAGGAAGTGAAGAATCTGACAAGGTATTTCGGAGCGAGCAGCGTCGCCACTATCCTCTTCAACAATAAAAAACAAACCTGGCTAACGGTGTTACCAGCAGCAACAAGTAGTATGTAGGGCTGGTGTTACCAGCAGCAACAAGTAGTATGCAGGGCTGGTGTTACCAGCAGCAACAAGTAGTATGCAGGTGGTACTGGTCTAGGGACAACAGGTCAGGTGTGTTACTAGAGTTGAGGGCATCATCCAAAATGGCACCCTATTCCCGATGGGCCCTACAGGAGGGTATATCTCCAGGAACAGGGCTGGAGTTAAAACCTACAGGAGGGTATCTCTCCGGGAACAGGGTTGGAGTTAAAACCTACAGGAGGGTATCTCTCCAGGACATGGCTGGAGTTAAAACCTACAGGAGGGTATCTCTCCGGAACAGGGTTGGAGTTAAACCTACAGGAGGGTATATCTCCAGGAACAGGGTTGGAGTTAAAACCTACAGGAGGGTATCTCTCCAGGAACAGGGCTGGAGTTAAAACCTACAGGAGGGTTCCTCTCCAGGAACAGGGTTGGAGTTAAAACCTACAGGAGGGTATCTCTCCGGGAACAGGGTTGGAGTTAAAACCTACAGGAGGGTATCTCTCCGGGAATAGGGTTGGAGTTAAAACCTACAGGAGGGTATCTCTCTCCAGGAACAGGGTTGGAGTTAAAACCTACAGGAGGGTATCTCTCCGGGAACAGGGTTGGAGTTAAAACCTACAGGAGGGTATCTCTCCAGGAACAGGGCTGGAGTTAAAACCTACAGGAGGGTTCCTCTCCAGGAACAGGGTTGGAGTTAAAACCTACAGGAGGGTATCTCTCCGGGAATAGGGTTGGAGTTAAAACCTACAGGAGGGTATCTCTCCGGGAACAGGGTTGGAGTTAAAACCTACAGGAGGGTATCTCTCCGGGAACAGGGTTGGAGTTAAAACCTACAGGAGGGTATCTCTCCAGGAACAGGGTTGATATAGAGCCCTGATATACGGAATAGGATTACATTTGGGATCCTGTAGTGTTCAGGTGTTAGTAATGGGGTTGATCTGTGGGGTTAGGGTCATTACTCTGTGGGGTTAGGGTCATTACTCTGTGGGGTTAGAGTCATTACTCTGTGGGGTTAGGGTCATTACTCTGTGGGGTTAGGGTCATTACTCTGTGGGGTTAGGGTCATTACTCTGTGGGGTTAGGGTCATTACTCTGTGGGGTTAGGGTCATTACTCTGTGGGGTTAGGGTCATTACTCTGTGGGGTTAGGGTCATTACTCTGTGGGGTTAGGGTCATTACTCTGTGGGGTTAGGGTCATTACTCTGTGGGGTTAGAGTTAGGTGGAAGTTAATGTGGTACTAGCTGGGCTGTTGTTCTCACCTTGAGGGCCAGGCAGTAGTCTGTGGGGGCCTTGTACTTGCTGCGGTAGTCCTGTCCGTAGTACACATTAACATGATCCAGCTGCAGGAAACACACTAGATCTCTGGAAGCCTGCAGTGGGAGAGGAGGAAGGAGAGGAGGAAGGAGAGGAGAGGAGGAAGGAAAGGAGGAATGAGAGAGGATGAGGAGGAGAGGAGGAGGAGAAGAAGGATTCGGTGAAGGATGATGAAGGAGGAAGATAGTAAGGTTCTCTCTATGCCGTCTTAACTTTTCTTCCTTCTCTTCTCTTCTGTCTTCTCTGCTTCTGTTCTTCTTTCTCTCTCTTCTCTTCTCGCTTCTTCCTTCTGCTCTTCCCTTCCTTCCTTTCCTTTCTTCCTCTGCCCTTCTCTTCTTCTGCTCTTCGTCATCGAAGTTTCCTTCTCACTTCAGCCCATCTCTTGATGTACCGTATTACCGCCACACTGGCAGTCATGAGTCATGGCAGCAGTCAAATTCCACGTGACCTTCAGTCACAGTAATCTCCTTTTCTGCACTCTAGACATGCTTTGGCAGTACCTAACTTGCCAACTACCATCCGATCCTAAAGGCCTGGTACTCAGAGCTCTATTGACCCTCTACCTCTGACAGCAATGCAAATACAATCGAAAATCACTTCAAATGCTTATCAAAACAGTAGGCCTATCATACTTTTAAAGCTCACCTCACTGTGATGATCAATTTCAAGAAAGAAGTTCAACAGCAGGTTGAAACAGTGTAAAACATGGTTGTTGGGGATGTTGTTTCAAAGCCTAACAATGAAATGGACAGCGCTTTCTAAGGTAATGATTCATTCAAAACCCCCATTGGCATACAGTGCCTTGCAAAAGGATTTATCCCCCTTGGCGTTTTTCCTATTTTGTTGCATTATAACCTGTCATTTAAATGGATTTATATTTGGATTTCATGTAATGGACACCCACAAAATAGTCCAAATTGGTGAAGTGAAATTAAAAAAATAACTTGTTTCAAAAAATTAAAAAGTATATAGAATAACGGAAAAGTGGTGTGTGCATATGTATTCACCCCCTTTGCTATGAAGCTCCTAAATAAGATCTGGTGCAACCAATTACCTCCAGAAGTCACATAATTAGTTACATAAAGTCCACCTGTGAGCAATCTAGGTGTCACATGATCGGTCACATGATCTCAGTATGTATACACCTGTTCTGAAAGGCCCCAGAGTCTGCAACACCAACAATAGTACGCAAGTATAAACACCATGGGACTACGCAGCCGTCATACCGCTCAGGAAGGAGACGCGTTCTGTCTCCTAGAGAGGAACATATTTTGGTGCAAAAAGTGCAAATCAATCCCAGAACAACAGCAAAGGACCTTGTGAAGATGCTGGAGGAAACAGGTACAAAAGTATCTATATCTACAGTAAAACGAGTCCTATATCGACATAACCTGAAAGGCCGCTCAGCAAGGAAGAAGCCACTGCTCCAAAACCGCCATAAAAAAGCAAGACAACGGTTTGCAACTGCATATCGGACAAAGATCGTACTTTTTGGAGAAATGTCCTCTAGTCTGATGAAACAAAAATATAACTGTTTGGCCATAATGACCATCGTTATGTTTGGAGGAAAAAGGGGAATGCTTGCAAGCCAAAGAACACCATCCCAACCGTGAAGTACGGGGGTGGCAGCATCATGCTGTGGGGGTGCTTTGCTGCAGGAGGGACTGGTGCACTTCACAAAATAGATGGCATCATGAGGAAGGAAAATTATGTGGATATATTGAAGCAAAATTTACAGTCAGGAAGTTAAAGATTGGTCGCAAATTGGTCTTCCAAATGGACAATGACCCCAAGCATACTTCCAAAGTTGTGGCAAATTGGCTTAAGGACAACAAAGTTGTATTGGAGTGGCCATCACAAAGCCCTGACCTCAATCCTATAGAAATTGTGTGGGCAAAACTGAAAAAGCGTGTACGAGCAAGGAGGCCTACAAACCTGACTCAATTCCACCAGCTCTGTCAGGAGGAATGGGCCAAAATTCACCCAACTTATTGTGGGAAGCTTGTGGAAGGCTACCCAAAACGTTTGACCCAAGTTAAACAATTTAAAGGCAATGCTACCAAATACTAATTGAGTGTCTGTAAACTTCTGACCCACTGGGAATATGATGAAAGAAATAAAAGCTGAAATAAATAATTCTCTCTACTTTTATTCTGACATTTCACATTCTTAAAATAAAGTGGTGATCCTAACTGACCTAAGACGGGGCATTTTTACTAGGATTAAATGTCAGGAATTGTGAAAAACTGAGTTGAAATGTATTTGGCTAAGGTGTATGTAAACTTTTGACTTCAATTGTATACACCTGTTCTGAAAGGCCCCAGAGTCTGCAACACCACCAAGCAAGCGGCACCATGAAGACCAAGGAGCTCTCCAAACAGGTCAGGTACAAAGTTGTGGAGAAGTACAGATTAGGGTTGGGTTATAAAAAAATATCCTAAACTTTGAACATCTCACGGAGCACCATTAAATCCATTATTAAAAAATGGAAAGAATATGGCACCACAACAAACCTGCCAAGAGAGGGCCGCCCACCAAAACTCACGGACCAGGCAAGGAGGGCATTAATCAGAGAGGCAACAAAGAGACCAAAGATAACCCTGAAGGAGCTGCAAAGCTCCACAGCGGAGATTGGAGTATCTGTGGGGGGTAGGTAGGTGAATAGTTATGCACGCTCAAGTTCTGTTTTTTTTGTCTTATTTCTTGTTTGTTTCACAAAAAAAATTATTTAGCATCTTCAAAGTGGTAGGCATGTTGTGTAAATCAAATGATTGAAACCCCGCAAAAATCCATTTTAATTCCAGGTTGTAAGGCAACAAAATAGGAAAAATGCCAAGGGGGTGAATACTTTCGCAAGCCACTCTATTAGGCTTATGAGCCCGAAAGAAAAACCTGAATTAAATTGATTGTGCCGTTATACAATACATAGCCTAAGCATAGCAGAAAAACATAAAACATTGATTTAAGATGTCTTTGGTACATAATTGGTCTAGCATATACTCCAAAATTAAACACATTCTAGTAATTGCCTTTGAGTGTGTACTGTATTATTATGGGATGGACTGGTTACCTTATGTTACGCTCTAGAATATACAGTGGGGAGAACAAGTATTTGATACACTGCCGATTTTGCAGGTTTTCCTACTTACAAAGCATGTAGAGGTCTGTAATTTTTATCATAGGTACACTTCAACTGTGAGAGACGGAATCTAAAACAAAAATCCAGAATATCACATTGTCAGATTTTTAAGTAATTAATTTGCATTTTAGTGCATGACATAAGTATTTGATCACCTACCAACCAGTAAGAATTCCGGCTCTCACAGACCTGTTAGTTTTTCTTTAAGAAGCCCTCCTGTTCTCCACTCATTACCTGTATTAACTGCACCTGTTTGAACTCGTTACCTGTATAAAAGACACCTGTCAACCCACTCAATCAAACAGACTCCAACCTCTCCACAATGGCCAAGACCAGAGAGCTGTGTAAGGACATCAGGGATAAAATTGTAGACCTGCACAAGGCTGCGATAGGCTACAGGACAATAGGCAAGCAGCTTGGTAAGAAGGCAACAACTGTTGACGCAATTATTAGAAAACGGAAGAAGTTCAAGATGACGGTCAATCACCCTCGGTCTGGGGCTCCATGCAAGATCTCACCTCGTGGGGCATCAATGATCATGAGGAAGGTGAGGGATCACCCCAGAACTACACGGCAGGACCTGGTCAATGACCTGAAGAGAGCTGGGACCACAGTCTCAAAGAAAACCATTAGTAACACACTACGCCGTCATGGATTAAAATCCTGCAGCGCACGCAAGGTCCCCCTGCTCAAGCCAGCGCATGTCCAGGCCCGTCTGAAGTTTGCCAATGACCATCTGGATGATCCAGAGGAGGAATGGGAGAAGGTCATGTGGTCTAATGAGACAAAATGGGCGACGCTGGGCCAATTGTGCGCAGCCCCATGGGTCTCCCGGTCGCGGCCGGCTACGACAGAGCCTGGATTCGAACCAGGATCTAGAGCGGCACAGCTAGCACTGCGATGCAGTGCCTTAGACCACTGCGCGACCGGTGTTTGGAGGAAGAAGAAGGATGAGTACAACCCCAAGAACACCATCCCAACCGTGAAGCATGGAGGTGGAAACATCATTCTTTGGGGATGCTTTTCTGCAAAGGGGACAGGACGACTGCACCGTATTGAGGGGAGGATGGATGGGGCCATGTCACGCAAGATCTTGGCCAACAACCTCCTTCCCTCAGTAAGAGCATTGAAGATGGGTTGTGGCTGGGTCTTCCAGCATGAGAACGACCCGAAACACACAGCCAGGGCAACTAAGGAGTGGCTCCGTAAGAAGCATCTCAAGGTCCTGGAGTGGCCTAGCCAGTCTCCAGACCTGAACCCAATAGAAAATCTTTGGAGGGAGCTGAAAGTCTGTATTGCCCAGCGACAGCCCCGAAACCTGAAGGATCTGGAGAAGGTCTGTATATAGAAGTGGTCCAAAATCCCTGCTGCAGTGTGTGCAAACCTGGTCAAGACCTACAGCAAACGTATGATCTCTGTAATTGCAAACAAAGGTTTCTGTACCAAATATTAAGTTCTGCTTTTCTGATGTATCAAATACTTATGTCATGCAATAAAATGCAAATTACTTAAAAATCATACAATGTGATTTTCTGGATTTTTGTTTTAGATTCCGTCTCTCACAGTTGAAGTGTACCTATGATAAAATTACAGACCTCTACATGCTTTGTAAGTAGGAAAACCTGCAATTTTGATTTGAATTCTTCTGGACATCAGAGCAACCTTGAGGGAATCTTATTTGAGTCAGAAAATGATGTTCATATGATAGGGAAGATATACCAAACCTTGCAGAGAGCAGAGAGCCGATCCAACTGACAACCTCTTAGAAATATAAACTATTGGAACCGAGACTTAAAAATAACTGATGTCGGCACAAGGAGGGAAAGTTGAAGCATAACTTACGAAATTACAGTTAACAGAAATGTACGATTAATCCAGTATAAACTAATGTGTAGAATTGATTACACAAGAAATTCACAAATTCTACAACACAACGGCAGAGTCATGTCTTAAGTGTAAAACTAATAATGACTCAATAACTCATGCATTCTGGGAACGCTATAAAGTCCGGAAGTTATGGGCGGAGTTAGAATGTTGGCTGGACGTATTACAACATAAATGTAGTAGACAGGGTTCCGAGACCCGATGGGTTGGAAGATACTTTTACTCAATCATCTTGAAATAAATGGAAAAATCAACCAATCCTCTATTGTTAACACAATGGAAAGGTCAAACGCTTTATTATCTAAATCTTGAAAGGTGAGGCAGTTTTTTTTTTGCCCCCTTTTTTCCCCTCCCCAATTTCGTGATATCCAATTGTTAGTTACAGTCTTGTCCCATCGCTGTAACTAACGTACGGACTCAGTCGAGATCCATGCGTCCTCCGAAACACGACCCTGCCAAGCCGCACTGCTTCTTGACACACTGCTCGCTTAATCCGGAAGCCAGCCGCACAAATGTGTCGGAGGAAACACCGTACAACTGGCGACTAAAGTCAGCTTGCAGGCGCCCGGCCGCCACAAGGAGTCGCTAGAGCGCGATGGGACAAGGACATCCCGGCCGGCCAAACCCTCCCCTAACCCGGACGACGCTGGGCCAATTGTGCGCCACCTCATGGGTCTCCCGGTCACGGCCGGCTGTGACAGCCTGGGATCGAACCCGGGTCTGTAGTGACGCCTCAAGCACTGTGATGCAGTGCCTTAGACCGCTGCGCCACTCGGGAGCCCTGAACAGCTCATTTTGATGAACGTTTGGAAGCGAATCACAACGGTGAAAGAGCCGTTCATTTGGCTCCCTGATTTGCATACTGCTACTACTGCTTTTGAGCTCAAAACAATGATTATCTGCAAATAAATTACAAAATCATTCTCTGAAGATGGTGAATACTGTTTTGGCTTTATAGTACAGATTTGCAATTTTTCATGGTTCTAGGTTGATTTTCCAGCATTTTGAATGAAGAGACGTTTGGGAGCCAATTGATGTCATAAAAAATAAAATAAAAATAAAATAAAGACTAAATACTACTACTACTACTACTACTTTTACTACTACTACTACTACTGCTACTACTACTGCTACTGCTACTACTACTACTACTACTACTACTACTGCTACTGCTACTACTACTACTACTACTACTACTGCTACTACTACTGCTACTACTGCTACTACTACTACTACTACTACTACTGCTACTACTACTGCTACTACTACTACTACTACTACTACTACTACTACTGCTACTACTGCTACTACTACTACTACTACTATCATCATCATCATCAGTGTGTTCCAGAGACGTACCTTGGCCTTTCCTTTAGGTACATAGTAGATCCCCGAGGCTCTGAGCAGGAAGTATCTCTTCTTCCAGCTCTTCCTCCCATCCTCCTTCAGCCAGAGTACACCCTCCATCTCAGGCACAGAGACAGAGCTGCCACAAAAACATTCCTGCCGAGGAGAGCACACACCTCAGCATCACCACAGTAGATATTAACACACACCTCAGCATCACCACAGTAGATACTAACACACACCTCAGCATCACCACAGTAGATATTAACACACACCTCAGCATCACCATAGTAGATATTAACACACACCTCAGCATCACCATAGTAGATATTAACACACACCTCAGCATCACCATAGTAGATATTAACGCACACCTCAGCATCACCATAGTAGATATTAACACACACCTCAGCATCACCATAGTAGATATTAACGCACACCTCAGCATCACCATAGTAGATATTAACACACACCTCAGCATCACCACAGTAGATATTAACACACACCTCAGCATCACCATAGTAGATATTAACACACACCTCAGCATCACCATAGTAGATATTAACACACACTTCAGCATCACCATAGTAGATATTAACACACACCTCAGCATCACCATAGTAGATATTAACACACACCTCAGCATCACTATAGTAGATATTAATGCACACCTCAGCATCACCATAGTAGATATTAACACACACCTCAGCATCACCATAGTAGATATTAACGCACACATCAGCATCACCACAGTAGATATTAACACACACCTCAGCATCACCATAGTAGATATTAATGCACACCTCAGCATCACCATAGTAGATATTAACACACACCTCAGCATCACCACAGTAGATATTAACACACACCTCAGCATCACCACAGTATATATTAACACACACCTCAGCATCACCATAGTAGATATTAACACACACCTCAGCATCACCACAGTAGATATTAACACACACCTCAGCATCACCACAGTAGATATTAACACACACCTCAGCATCACCATAGTAGATATTAACACACACCTCAGCATCACCATAGTAGATATTAACACACACCTCAGCATCACCATAGTAGATATTAACGCACACCTCAGCATTACCATAGTAGATATTAACACACACCTCAGCATCACCATAGTAGATATTAACACACACACCTCAGCATCACCATAGTAGATATTAACACACACACCTCAGCATCACCATAGTAGATATTAACGCAAGGTAACAGTTACAACATAACAGTCTGAAATGCCTGAATAAGTTAACTTGTCATCTCGTTGGGTGTTCTGGTGAGGTGTTCTGGTGAGGTGTTCTGGTGAGGTGTTATGAAGGAGTGATGAGGCTGCATATCATACCTCTAGTAGAGCCTCCTTGTTCCGGTCTGCCATCTCACACGTCTCCTTCCGCCCCAACAAATAGTTCTGTGAATTTCCAGGTGAGGGAAAGGAGGCAGGGAAAGGTCAATCAGGGTATGACAGTAAAGTTGAACAAAACCAAAAATGTATTGCAGTCTGTCTTTGTTCATAGACTGCTTTCACAGTAAAGAAACAAATATCTAAATATGGAATTTAGCTGAACTATCCCTTTAACATCGTATTAGAGAACAGTCACTTTCAGTAAAACTAAAATCGACTGTTCACCAAGGACACAGCCATGCTCACCAGCTCCCAGTCTCATTCCTAATCTATTATTCATAGCATCACCATCTACAACATACTGACCTGGATCTGAAGGACACGCTGGGGGGAGGGGGGGGGGGGGGGGGGGGGGGGGGGGGGGGGGTAGCTGACTGATACTACTGTGGGTATCCATTTTGGTGAAACCGTTTTATTTAAGGCAGCTCAGCCTCAGTCAGTGCATTTCTGCATTGGTTGTATAATCTGCATCAATTGTATAATCTGCATTGGTTGTATAATCTGCATCAATTGTATAATCTGCATTGGTTGTATAATCTGCATTGTTGTATAATCTGCATCAATTGTATAATCTGCATCAATTGATTGTAACTCAGGTGAGAAGGCTTATCTGTAGTATATCGGGAATTGATTATTCAAATGGTTGGAATGCAGTTTCAGCTAATCAGCATCCAGGAATGCAACTACCCACGTCAGAACTACCCACATCACAACTACCCACGTCACAACTACCCACGTCACAACTACCCACGTCACAACTACTCACGTCAGAACTACCCACGTCAGAACTACCCACGTCAGAACTACCCACGTCAGTAGGCCTCTATAACAATAATGCAGTGGTTGTCTGTCGTACCTGTGGGTTCTTGAAGAGGGCGTACTTCTCGATGCGTTCTATGAACATCAGTCTGTTCTGGCTGTCTCTGGTCCAGTTCAGAAGGCCGTCCACCAGGTTCTCATGGTCCTCAAAGATACGCTCTGGAGGGAAGTTAGAAGGAGAGATAGACTTATCACCACCGGAGGACCTGAGCTCTAGGACCATGCCTCAGGACTACCTGGCCTGATGACTCCTGGCTGTCCCCAGTCCACCTGGTCGTGCTGCTGCTCCAGTTTCAACTGTTCTGCCTGCGGCTATGGAACCCTGACCTGTTCACTGGACGTGCTACCTTGTCCCAGACTAAATAAACCTTAAACCCAACAGTCAATTTAATTTATATTCATAAATGGTTGAATAAAGAAAAGCAGTAAACAGGTCTGATAAATTATTTTGCCAAAGGTAGGATTTGAACCCTGGTATGTAGGGGTGGAAGCCATTGTCATCAACATTAAGCCATGGAGACTTGAGTGTTGGCAGCCTAAAATGGTGGATTTAGACAGCACCGGGCAATTATTATTATTTAGAGATGTTATTATATTATTAGAGAGGAGAGAGACACGCAGAGAGAGGAGAGACAGACACAGAGAGAGAGGAGAGACAGAGAGAGAGAGAGACAGACACAGAGAGAGAGAGAGAGAGACAGAGAGAGAGAGAGACAGACACACAGAGAGAGAGAGAGAGAGAGAGAGAGAGAGAGAGAGAGAGAGAGAGAGAGAGAGAGAGAGAGAGAGAGACAGAGAAGAGAGACAGAGAAAAGAGAGAAAAGAGAGAGCGAGACAGAGAGAGAGAGAGGAGAGAGACAGACACGAAAGAGACGAGAGAGAGAGAGACATACAGAAGAGAGAGAGAGACAGACCAAGAGAGGATAGAGAGAAACAACACAGAGAAGGAGAGAGATGAGAGAGAGAGAGAGAGAGAGAGAGAGAGAGAGAGCAGGAGAGAGGAGAGACACACAGAGAGAGGAGAGAGAACAGAGAGAGAGAGAGAGACAGACACACACAGAGAGAGTAGAGAGAGACAGACACAGAGAGAGAACAGACACCAAGAGAGAGAGAGGAGAGAGAGAGAGAGAATAAGAAGAGAGAGAGAGAGAGAGAGAGAGAAGATAGAGAGAGACAGAGAGAGATAGAGAGACAGACACAGAGAGATAATACAGAGAGGAGAGAAGAGAGACAACAACATAGAGAGAGAGCGAAGAGAAGATAGACAACAGCAACAGGAGAGAGAGAAGAATAGAAAGAGAGAGAGAGAGAAGCGAACAAGAAAGAGATAGAGAGAGATAGAAACAGAGAGAGAGATAGAGAGAAGATAAGAGAAAGAACAAGAGAGATGAGATAGAGAGATAGAGAACAGACACACGAAGAGAGAGAGAAGAGATAGAAGAGATAGAAAAGAAGAAGAGAGAGATAGAGAGAAGAGAGTAGGAAGACAGACAAGAGAGAAGAGAAGAAAGAGGAGAGAGACAGACACAGAGAGAGGAGAGATATAGATAACAGAGCTATATAGAGAAGAGAGAAAGTACACAGAGAGAGAGAGTAGATAGAGAGAGACTAATTCTCCCTCGTCTCTCTCGCTCCTCTTCCTCTCTCTCTCTCTTCTCTCCAGAACGATATAGCATACACACATATAGATTAGATATCAAGATATAACGACATACACCAGATGAAGAGAGTATATGCAGAGAGACTCTATACGAGATAATACAACAGACACAGAGAAATAGATATAGAACACAGATAATAGATAGAGAGAGAATAGAGACACAGATATGAGATAGGTATATAGATGAAGATAGAGATATATAGAATATATAGATATTAAGAAGACTCTGATTCCATACGAGAGATCTACAATATAAGAGAGTACCTCACAGATAGAGACATAACATATCTAGAGATAGAGATAGATATATACACACATATATAGAGATTTACATAGAGAGATAGAGACAGACATAAGAATACATAAGACAGAAATAAGATAATACATATAGACAGAACACACACATATATATAGATAGAAGATAGAGAAGAGAGACAATGTAGACCATAGAGACACATATTTTCCCTCAGATTAAACAGATCCACAAAGAACTTGAAAACAAATCCAATTTTGATCAACTCCCATATCTATTGGGTGAAATACCACAGTGTGCCATCACAGTAGCAAGATTTGTGACCTGTTGCCACAAGAAAAGGGCAACCAGTGAAGAACAAACACCATTGTAAATACAACCCATATTTATGTTGATTTATTTTCCCATTTGTACTTTAACTATTTGCACATTGTTACAACACTGTATATATACATAATATGACATTTGAAATGTCTTTATTCTTTTGGAACTTCTGAGTGTAATGTTTACTGTTAATATTTATTGTTTATTTCACTTTTGTTTACTATCTAACTCATTTGCTTTGGCAATGTTAACATACGTTTCCTATGCCAATAAAGCTCCTTGAATTGAATAGAGTTAAGAGGCTGGCCCAGCTTGGCCAGTCAGAGAACGCCCTGGAGATATAGGTTAGGTCACATGCATGATCGCTCTGGACCTACATAGACTGAGGCAGAGCTGTGTGTTCAGTGAGGCTGCATTCTGCTGCACTGTGATGACAGTAGACCACATATTACTAACAGCCCCTCCCAACGGTGACCAACTCTCTCTGCTGCACTGTGATGACAGTAGACCACATATTACTAACAGCCCCTCCCAACGGTGACCAACCCTCTCTGCTGCACTGTGATGACAGTAGACCCACATATTACTAACAGCCCCTCCCAACGGCGACCAACCCTCTCTGCTGCACTGTGATGACAGTAGACCACATATTACTAACAGCCCCTCCCAACGGCGACCAACCCTCTCTGCTGCACTGTGATGACAGTAGACCACATATTACTAACAGCCCCTCCCAACGGCGACCAAACCTCTCTGCTGCACTGTGATGACAGTAGACCACATATTACTAACAGCCCCTCCCAACGGTGACCAACTCTCTCTGCTGCACTGTGATGACAGTAGACCACATATTACTAACAGCCCCTCCCAACGGCGACCAACCCTCTCTGCTGCACTGTGATGACAGTAGACCACATATTACTAACAGCCCCTCCCAACGGCGACCAACTCTCTCTGATGACAGCAGACCACACCACCAGACACAGGAGAGGAGGGAGGGTGGTCCATATTACTAACAGCCCCCTCCCAACGGCGACCAACCCTCTCTGCTGCACTGTGATGACAGTAGACCACATATTACTAACAGCCCCTCCCAACGGCGACCAACCCTCTCTGCTGCACTGTGATGACAGTAGACCACATATTACTAACAGCCCCTCCCAACGGCGACCAACCCTCTCTGCTGCACTGTGATGACAGTAGACCACATATTACTAACAGCCCCTCCCAACGGTGACCAACCCTCTCTGCTGCACTGTGATGACAGTAGACCACATATTACTAACAGCCCCTCCCAACGGTGACCAACCCTCTCTGCTGCACTGTGATGACAGTAGACCACATATTACTAACAGCCCCTCCCAACGGTGACCAACTCTCTCTGCTGCACTGTGATGACAGTAGACCACATATTACTAACAGCCCCTCCCAACGGCGACCAACCCTCTCTGCTGCACTGTGATGACAGTAGACCACATATTACTAACAGCCCCTCCCAACGGCGACCAACTCTCTCTGATGACAGCAGACCACACCACCAGACACAGGAGAGGAGGGAGGGTGGTCCATATTACTAACAGCCCCTCCCAACGGTGACCAACTCTCTCTGCTGCACTGTGATGACAGTAGACCACATATTACTAACAGCCCCTCCCAACGGCGACCAACTCTCTCTGCTGCACTGTGATGACAGTAGACCACATATTACTAACAGCCCCTCCCAACGGTGACCAACTCTCTCTGCTGCACTGTGATGACAGCAGACCACACCACCAGACACAGGAGAGGAGGGAGGGTGGTCCATATTACTAACAGCCCCTCCCAACGGTGACCAACCCTCTCTGATGCACTGTGATGACAGTAGACCACATATTACTAACAGCCCCTCCCAACGGCGACCAACCCTCTCTGATGACAGCAGACCACACCACCAGACACAGGAGAGGAGGGAGGGTGGTCCATATTACTAACAGCCCCTCCCAACGGTGACCAACCCTCTCTGATGACAGCAGACCACACCACCAGACACAGGAGAGGAGGGAGGGTGGTCCATATTACTAACAGCCCCTCCCAACGGCGACCAACCCTCTCTGATGACAGCAGACCACACCACCAGACACAGGAGAGGAGGGAGGGTGGTCCATATTACTAACAGCCCCTCCCAACGGCGACCAACTCTCTCTGATGACAGCAGACCACACCACCAGACACAGGAGAGGAGGGAGGGTGGTCCATATTACTAACAGCCCCTCCCAACGGCGACCAACCCTCTCTGATGACAGCAGACCACACCACCAGACACAGGAGAGGAGGGAGGGTGGTCCATATTACTAACAGCCCCTCCCAATGGTGACCAACCCTCTCTGATGACAGCAGACCACACCACCAGACACAGGAGAGGAGGGAGGGTGGTCCATATTACTAACAGCCCCTCCCAATGGTGACTAACCCTCTCTGATGACAGCAGACCACACCACCAGACACAGGAGAGGAGGGAGGGTGGTCCATATTACTAACAGCCCCTCCCAACGGCGACCAACCCTCTCTGATGACAGCAGACCACACCACCAGACACAGGAGAGGAGGGAGGGTGGTCCATATTACTAACAGCCCCTCTCAACAGCCACTAACCCTCTCTGCTGCAGAATGTCAATGGCTTTCAATACCCTGCCTCATATTCTAAGCAATTGAGTTCAATCTTTTTATCCCTGTTGTGGTTCCCCCCCCCCCCCCCCCCCCCCCCCCCCCCCCCCCCCCCCCCTCCCCATCTGCTGCTCAGAGCAGACCACAGCCACATGAGGATTGCAGTGGCTGGTAATCCTTTTGGCATTTCAGAAAATCAACTGGGAAATTATATAAAGAATGTGTGTGTCATCGCTCCAGCCTTGAGGCACCTTTCCATCTGCAGTCGGAGCAGTGTCCACAGTGTGTGTGTGTGTGTCTGTGTGTGTTTGCTCCTTACCCATCTGCAGTTCGTTGATGGTCTCCACCAGGGACCAGTCAGGGCTGTAGCCACAGTGGGACTTGTCCAACAAGCTGTCCAGAACCTGTCTGACAGTCTGTCTTTCGTCCACCATCATGGTCTTAGAGCTCTCATCTGACAGGTGCACTCTGATCACCAGCTAGACGGGAGAGGAGACACAGGAAGGGTTAGATTCATATTCTGGAATGATAGAAAATATACAATGTCTGATAAGCAGCCAGAGGACAAGGGACACAGAGACAGGGTGTCTTCACAGGAGATCACCAGCCAGAGGACAAGGGACACAGAGACAGGGTGTCTTCACAGGAGATCACCAGCCAGAGGACAAGGGACACAGAGACAGGATGTCTTCACAGGAGATCACCAGCCAGAGGACAAGGGACACAGAGACAGGATGTCTTCACAGGAGATCACCAGCCAGAGGACAAGGGACACAGAGACAGGGTGTCTTCACAGGAGATCACAAGCCAGAGGACAAGGGACACAGAGACAGGATGTCTTCACAGGAGATCACCAGCCAGAGGACAAGGGACACAGAGACAGGGTGTCTTCACAGGAGATCACCAGCCAGAGGACAAGGGACACAGAGACAGGATGTCTTCACAGGAGATCACCAGCCAGAGGACAAGGGACACAGAGACAGGGTGTCTTCACAGGAGATCACCAGCCAGAGGACAAGGGACACAGAGACAGGGTGTCTTCACAGGAGATCACCAGCCAGAGGACAAGGGACACAGAGACAGGATGTCTTCACAGGAGATCACCAGCCAGAGGACAAGGGACACAGAGACAGGGTGTCTTCACAGGAGATCACCAGCCAGAGGACAAGGGACACAGAGACAGGATGTCTTCACAGGAGTGATGGTCACATCAGACTCCTTATGTCCAGTAGAATGAAAGCATTAGCTACAAGGAACCAAACACAGGAAAGGATAGCAGTTTCCCTTTACATCACATCCTGATCACATCTGGATAACATACCATTTAGTGTATTAATGCTCTTGAATGTGGAAATATGCAGAAACACAGTCTAAAAAGGTGTTGCTCACATGAAGTCAAACAGTTGTGATTTGCAAACATTTCAGCAACATTAGTGATCATTTGCTGTATTAAACGCTCCCCGAGGCCCCTCATAATCTACTGACCTCACTATCCCGCACATAGGACACTGGATCTCCCCGAGGCCCCTCATAACCTCTACTGACCTCACTATCCCGCACATAGGACACTGGATCTCCCCGAGGCCCCTCATAACCTCTACTGACCTCACTCTACCGCACCTAGAGCACTGGATCTCCCCGAGGCCCCTCATAACCTCTACTGACCTCACTATCCCGCACATAGGACACTGGATCTCCCCGAGGCCCCTCATAACCTCTACTGACCTCACTATCCCGCACATAGGACACTGGATCTCCCCGAGGCCCTCATAACCTCTACTGACCTCACTATCCCGCACCTAGGACACTGGATCTCCCCGAGGCCCCTCATAACCTCTACTGACCTCACTATCCCGCACATAGGACACTGGATCTCCCCGAGGCCCCTCATAATCTACTGACCTCACTATCCCGCACATAGGACACTGGATCTCCCCGAGGCCCCTCATAACCTCTACTGACCTCACTATCCCGCACCTAGGACACTGGATCTCCCCGAGGCCCCTCATAATCTACTGACCTCACTATCCCGCACATAGGACACTGGATCTCCCCGAGGCCCCTCATAACCTTTACTGACCTCACTATCCCGCACCTAGGACACTGGATCTCCCCGAGGCCCCTCATAACCTCTACTGACCTCACTATCCCGCACCTAGGACACTGGATCTCCCCGAGGCCCCTCATAACCTTTACTGACCTCACTATCCCACACATAGGACACTGGATCTCCCCGAGGCCCCTCATAACCTCTACTGACCTCACTATCCCGCACCTAGGACACTGGATCTCCCCGAGGCCCTCATAACCTCTACTGACCTCACTATCCCGCACCTAGGACACTGGATCTCCCCGAGGCCCCTCATAACCTCTACTGACCTCACTATCCCGCACCTAGGACACTGGATCTCCCCGAGGCCCCTCATAACCTCTACTGACCTCACTATCCCGCACATAGGACACTGGATCTCAAATCCACTCTACAGAAGGATCGGATCAGGGAGGGGATATGAAAGAACCTACATAACTGACAGAAACTCCCTCACCACCCTTCCCCATTCTGAGTATTAGGGGAGAGTGGGGTAAGTTCCTGACCACCCTTCCCCATTCTGAGTATTAGGGGAGAGTGGGGTAAGTTCCTGACCACCCTTCCCCATTCTGAGTATTAGGGAGAGTGGGGTAAGTTCCTGACCACCCTTCCCCATTCTGAGTATTAGGGGAGAGTGGGGTAAGTTCCTGACCACCCTTCCCCATTCTGAGTATTAGGGGAGAGTGGGGTAAGTTCCCTGACCACCCTTCCCCATTCTGAGTATTAGGGGAGAGTGGGGGTAAGTTCCTGACCACCCTTCCCCATTCTGAGTATTAGGGGAGAGTGGGGTAAGTTCCTGACCACCCTTTCCCCATTCTGAGTATTAGGGGAGAGTGGGGTAAGTTCCTGACCACCCTTCCCCATTCTGAGTATTAGGGGAGAGTGGGGTAAGTTCCTGACCACCCTTCCCCATTCTGAGTATTAGGGGGAGAGTGGGGTAAGTTTCCTGACCACCCTTCCCCATTCTGAGTATTAGGGGAAGTGGGGTAAGTTCCTGACCACCCTTCCCCCTTCTGAGTATTAGGGGAGAGTGGGGTAAGTTCCTGACCACCCTTCCCCATTCTGAGTATTAGGGGAGAGTGGGGTAAGTTCCTGACCACCCTTCCCCATTCTGAGTATTAGGGGAGAGGGGGGTAAGTTCCTGACCACCCTTCCCCATTCTGAGTATTAGGGGGAGAGGGGGGTAAGTTCACCAAATATTTAGGAAGAGGTCATCGTTTCATCTGAAGGAACAAAACGTGGTAAGCAAGATACAGTCGGTCAAAAAAACAGATTTTCATCAAGTCATATTAATTTATTGTGTTAGAGGTTTCTAAACCAAAGTAGATAATTTAAAGATTGTTTTATACATCAGTTGGGATCTCTATAAATTGCAATATGAGGTCCTAAACCTAGCATGAAAGTGCATCCTTGTGGCTGTGTGGGTTAAGCCGAGCAAATGGCAATTGCGTAAGTTGAGCCAATGGTTGAGCCAATGGCAAGTTGATGCAAATTGAAGTGTTTTCTTCCCAGGCAGAATGCAAGGCATTATGGGATATGAGGTAAGAACAGGGCCTGATTTAAAAAGTTTTAAAAAATACAAAGTGTTTGTTAGGTGTTAAAATATGATTCAAATGATTACATCTATGGTACAAACAACTGTGTGTGTGTGTGTTTAATTGATGGTACCAACAACCATAATACTAATAATAATAATAATAATAATAATAATAATAATATGCCATTTAGCAGACACTTTTATCCAAAGCGACTTACAGTCATGCGTGCATACATTTTTACGTATGGGTGGTCCCGGGGATCGAACCCACTACCCTGGCGTTACAAGCGCCATGCTCTACCAATTGAGCTACAGAGGACCATGTAATCATATACACTGAACAAAAATATAAATACATCATGCAACAATTTCAAAGATTTTACTGAGTTACAGTTCACATAAGGAAATCAGTCAATTGAAATAAATAAATTAGGCCCTAATTTATGGATTTCACATGACTCGGAATACAGATATGCATCTGTTAGTCGCAGAAAACCAGTCAGTATCTGGTGTGACCACCATTTGTCTCATGCAGTGCAACACATCTCCTTCGCATAGAGTTAATCAAGCTGTTGATATTGGCCTGTGGAATGTTGTCCCACTCCTCTTCAATGGTTGTGTGAAGTTGCTGGATATTGGCAGACCTGGAACACGCTGTCGTACACGTTGATCCAGAGCATCCCAAACATGCTTAAAGGGTGACATGTCTGGTGAGTATACAGGCCATGGAAGAACTGGGACATTTCCAGCTTGCAGGAATTGTGTACAGACAGATCCTTGCGACATGGGGCCGTGCATTATCATGCTGAAACATGAGGTGATGGCGGAGGATGAATGGCACCAGGATCTCGTCACGGTATCTCTGTGCAATCAAATTGCCATTGATGAAATGCAATTGTGTATGTTGCCCATAGCTTATGCCTGCCCATACCATAACCCCACCACCACGGGGCACTCTGTTCACAATGTTGACATCAGCAAACCACTCGCCCACACGACACCATACACACTGTCTGCCATCTGCCCGGTACAGTTGAAACTGCGATTCATCTGTGAAGAGTACACATCTCCAGCGTGCCAGTGGCCATCGAAGGTGAGCATTTGCCCACTGAAGTCGATTACGACGCCAAACTGCCGTCAGGTCAAGACCCTGGTGAGGACGACGAGCACGCAGCTGAGCTTCCCTGAGACGGTTTCTGACAGTTTGTCTAGACATTCTTTGGTTGTGCAAAACCCACAGTTTCATCAGTTGACTGGTCTCAGACGATGCCGCAGGTGAAGAAGTCAGATGTGGAGGTCCTGGGTTGGCGTGGTTACACGCTGGACGTACTGCTAAATCATCTAAAACGACGTTGGGAGGCGGCTTATGGTAGAGAAATGAACATTAAATTCTCTGGCAACAGCTCTGGTGGACATTCCTGCAGTCAGCATGCCAATTGCACGCTCCCTCAAAACTTGAGACATCTGTGGCATTGTGTTGTGTGACAAAACTGCACATTTTTAGAGTGGCCATTTATTGTCCCCAGCACAAGGTGCACCTGTGTAATGATCATGCTGTTTACAAAATGGGGCTCAGGTGGCGAGTGTGGTGGGGGTGTTTGTAATGGGCGTGACTAATGGACACAGTCTCTGAACATACCTCCTCTTGGCCACAGAGACAAAAATTGGCTGTTTTAAAGTTAATTTACTGCAATTCTACAAATTTTGCAATTGGATGGAGGGACAATTGTGCCGTTTTAAAGGTGGTCCGTTACCATGACAGTGTTCTTATGCTATCTGAGTGACTGAAACATAACAAAAATCAATGCCATGATTTTTGGAATTTTAGATTTTCCGACTGTCTAGTTTAATTTAGTTCCCCAAAGCTGGAAGGGGAACCCCTGATCTACAGCAGCCTCAACAGCACCCTCTAGGGAAGCACCATGGTGTAGCCGGAGGACTGCAATTTAATTACTTAAAAATCATACAATGTGATTTTTCTGGATTTTTTTTTTAGATTCCGTCCCTCACAGTTGAAGTGTACCTATGATAAAAATGACAGACCTCTACATGCTTTGTAAGTAGGAAAACCTGCAAAAATCGGCAGTGGATCAAATACTTGTTCTCCCCACTGTATGTGGTAGTGGTGGAGTAGGGGCCTGAGGGAACACAGTGTGTTGTGAAATCTGTGAATGTATTGTAATGTTTTTGATATTGTATAATGCCTTCATTTTGCTGGACCCCAGGAAGAGTAGCTGCTGCCTTGGGGATCCATAATAAATACAAATCTAGTACTGAAAGCATAAGATACAGCTAGCTAGCACTGCAGTGCATAACATGTGGTGAGTAGTTGACTCAAAGAGAGAGAAAGACAATAGTTGAACAGTTTTCAACAAATAAAGGAGAAGCAGCATAGAGTGCTATATTTCATTGTAATTTATTTTGTATTTTCTTAGTTTACCTTTCATTTAACAAATGCAGCTAATTTAGCCTACTCAACAACCTGACTCAAACAGAGATGAAATGCTATTTATGTTAGCTAGCTGGCTAAGGCTATCCAACACACCAACTCCTCCCAAGTTCAGGTTTATTCATTTATTGCCACAGGGCCCGCCGGTGTAACTGCTAGCTGTACACATGATTGGATTGTGGGTTTACTAACACGTTAGTTCTAGTTTGTTAATGATAACGTTAATATGGTGACAATGATGTAGGCTGTGTTGAGGTTAGCGGTTATGGTATGAAGGTTTGGCTTGGAGAGGTTAGCGGTTATGGTATGAAGGTTTGGCTTAATGGCTTGGAGAGGTTTTTGCGCCTGGTCACAGACAGCTGTTGTGTTGTGCATTGAAGCGAAGGGAAAAGGTGAGAGGAGATGCGAGTAGGAACGACGAGCAAAGTGATGATGCTGTACGTGGCTGTTATGAAAGTGAACTGTGTGCGCAGGTGATCAGGGGTGTATTCATTCCACTGATTATTTTACAAAACGTTTCTTAAATGAAACAAAAAAATGGGGGACCACTTTTAAAAGGTTCCAAAAAAGAAACGTTTTCCTTTTTTGGGATTTTATTATTAAAAAAAACCCCCGGCACCTGTTTAAACAAGTTGTTTAAACCCCCGGGGGGATGGGAAAACCTAAACCTTATGTTCATTGACGGGGTAAATAATTTGACACCCAAATAGAATGAAAAAAGGCACCAAAAACTTTTTTGTCCTTAATTTAAGGGCCCCACAACCAAACCCACAAAAAAAGGGGAGCCAAAAAAACCCCCAGTTTTTGGCCTTTCCCTTTTATTTTCTGGGCCCACAACACACAAAAGAAAAGGAGAGAAATAAAAAAGGGGGAATGGGGGGAGGGAGAATAAAGGGAGGGGGGGAAAGAGAGAAGGGAGGAGGAAAAGTAAAAGAGGGAAAGGGGGAATAGAAGGGAGAGGGAAAAGAGGTAGGGAGTGGGGAGGGAAGAGGGGAGAAAAGAGAGGGGTTTTAAGGAGAGGGGGAAGAAGAGAGAGGGTAAAAGAGGTGGGGACGATGGGGGGAAAAAAGGAAAGGAGTAAGAAGCCGGGGGGGGAAAGAGGACACGAAAGGATAGGGAGGAGAGAGGTAGAAAAAGAGGTAGAGAGAAAAAGGGTAGGGCGAGAGAGGGGAAAGGAGAGGGTAGAGCAAGAGATCGGGAGAGTGAGAGGGGCGAGAGATGGGAGAGAGAGAAAGGAGAGAGAGACAGACCCTGGGTCCCGGTCCTATACCCCTGCAGGGACCTGAGCCTATAACGATAGACTCAAGCCGGGTTCATCAAGTCTTCATCACTAATTCTTTTGTAGACCTTTGGAAGCCCTTTTTACAAAAAAGGGTCTTTCCTTTCCCCCCTGGTAAAGCGTTGCCATCACTTTTAACACAATCTAATAGTTTGAAGGTGAATCCGGGTTTCGGTGTGCTACAGAAGAAAGATATCTTTTTTTCATCGACATGACCCTCTATTTGGAGTCAACAGGTAAAATCCCTTTTTTCCTGGGCCTCCTTGATCTTTCCAGAGCCCCAAAGGATTTCTCTGCCTTTGTCTTTGGGAGGCTCCTCCTACACACACACACACCCAAAAACAAATACTTTAAAAATGTACACACCCACAACACACCACCACCAACAACACACCACACACAAAACCCCCAACCCGCACCATTAGAAGAATAACACAGTCCCCCCCCCTCCTTAGCCACCCCCCCCTCAGAGGGGCCCCCCCCTCCCCCTTTCCCTCGGGGGGAACCTCCCCTCCCCTCGGGGGGAACCTCCCCCCACCTCCCCTCAGGGGGGAAAATCCACCTCCCCCTCATGGGAACCTCCCCCTCCACCTCCCATCAAGGGAAACCCCCACCTCCCATCAGGAGGGAACCCACCCCCCTAGGAGGGGAAACCCCCACCTCCACCTCCCCTCCACTCCCCGGGGGGAAAATCCCCTTCCTCAGGAGGAACCTCCCCTCCCATCAGGGGGGAAACCCCACCTCCACCTCCATCCCCCTCAGGGGGGACCCCCCACCTCATGGAGGGAACCTCCCCCTCCCCTCAGGGGGGAACCTCACCCCCCCAGGGAGGGAAACCCCCACCTCCCTCGGGGGAAATCCACCCCACCTCCACCTCCCCTCAGGGGGGAACCCCCACCTCCCATCAGGAGGGGAAACCCCCACCTCCCTCAGGTGGACCTCCCCTCCCCTCGGAGGGAAACCTCCACCCCCACCTCCACCCCCCCATAGGAGGGAACCTCCCCCCATCAGAGGGAACCTCCCCCTCCCCTCAGGAGGGAACCCCACCCCCCCTCCCCCTCGGGGGGAACCCCCACCTCCACCTCCCCTCAGGGGGGAACCTCCACCCACCTCCACCTCCCTCAGGGGGGAACCTCCCCTCCCTCAGGGGGGGAAACCCCCACCTTCCTCAGGAGGGAACCTCCACCTCCCACAGGTGGGAACCTCCCTCCCCCAGGTGGGAAACCCCCCCCCCCATCAGGGGGGAACCCCCACCCCCACCTCCACCTCCCCTAGGAGGGAAATCCACCCCCCCATAGGGGGGAAAATCCCCTTCCTCAGGGGGGAAAACCCCCCCCTCCCTAGGAGGGGAACCCCCACCTCCACCTCCCTCAGGAGGGAACCCCCACCTCCCCCCCATCAGGAGGGAACCTCCACCTCCCCCTCCCCCTCCATCAGGTGGGAAAATCCACCCCCCATCGGAGGGGAAACCCCCACCTTCCTCAGGGGGAACCTCCACCTCCCCTCAGGGGGGGAACCTCCACCTCCCCTCCCACAGGAGGGAACTCCCCCTCCCATCAGGGGGAACCTCCCCCCCCTCGGTGGGAAACCCCACCTCCCTCAGAGGGAACCTCCACCCCTCAGGAGGGAAACCCCCACCTCCCACAGGAGGGGGGAACCCCCCACCTCCCCTCGGAGGGAACCCCCCTCCACCTCCCATCAGGAGGGAAACCCCCCCTCCACCTCCCATCAGGGGGGAACCCCACCCCCACCTCCCTCAGAGGGAACCTCCCCCTCCACCTCCCATAGGGGGAAACCCCCACCTCCCATCGGGGGGAACCCCCCCTCCCATCAAGGGAACCCCCACCTCCCTCAGGGGGGAACCTCCACCCTTTCCCTCAGAGGGAAACCCCCACCCCATCAGGGGGGAACCCACCCCCACCTCCCCCGGAGGGGAAACCCCCACCTCCCCTCCCCTCGGGGGGAACTCCCCCTCCCATCGGTGGGAACCCCACCTCCCCTCAGGAGGGGAAACCCCCACCCCTTATCAGGGGGGAACCTCCCCCCTCAGGGGGGGAACCTCCCTCCCTCGGGGGTACCTCCACTCCCTCAGGGGGGAAACCCCCCTCCCTCAAGGGAACCCCACCCCCATCAGGAGGGGGCCTCCACTTCCCTCAGGAGGGAACCCCACCCCCCATCGGAGGGAACCTCCCCCCCCCCTCCCCTCGGAGGGAAATCCCCCTCCCCTAGGGGGGAACCTCCCCCTCCCATGGAGGAACCCCCACCTCCCCCCAGGAGGGAACCTCCCCCTTCCTAAAGGGAAACCCCCACCTCCCTCAGGGGGGAACCCCACCTCCCCCTCCATCAGGGGGGAACCTCCCCTCCACCCCCCATCGGAGGGAACCTCCACTCCCCTCAGGTGAGAAACCCCCCCCCTCCCATCAGGAGGGAACCTCCACCTCCCTCAGGAGGGAATCTCCCCCTCTCATCGGGGGAACCCCCAACCCCCCATCAGTGGGGAAACCCCCACCCCCATCAGGAGGGAACCCCCTCCAAAAAAAAAAACCCCCATTCAGGGGGGAACCCCCACCTCCCCTCAGGGGGAAACCTCCACCCCCATCCCAAAAGGGGGGAACCCCCCACCTCCCATCAGGGTTTAAGGGAACTCCACCTCCCCCCCCATCAGGAGGGCCTCCACCCCCATCGGGGGAACCTTCCACCTCCCATCAGGGGGGAAACCTCCACCCCATGGGGCCCCCCCCCCCCGGGGCCCCCCCCTCAGGAGGGAAAAACCCTCCACCTCCCCCCCTCAAGGGGGGAACCTCCAAACCTCCCATCCCCGGGGGAACCTCCAAAAAAAAATTCCCAAAAACAAA
>LR778275.1:51712483-51749043 GCA_902810595.1 Coregonus sp. 'balchen' | reverse complement strand
CGCCCAAAGCAGTATGAAGAGCAGCGTGTAGGAGGAGCAGGGGGAGGAGCAGGGGGAGGAGCAGGGGGAGGAGGAGGAGGAGGAGGAGGAGGAGGGGGAGGAGGAGGAGGAGCAGGGGGAGGAGGGGGAGGAGGAGGAGGAGGAGGAGCAGGGGGAGGAGGAGGAGCAGGTGACTGGCCTATGACCAGGGAGAATACTACTATACGCTGCAGTAAGGGCTCTCGATGCTATGGCCTGTGGGAGAAGACTAGAGACGGGGACATACACCTGGTCAAACAGGGTACGTCTGCTCACACACACACACACACACACACACACACACACACACACACACACACACACACACTAGAGATGGGGACATAGTGCCCTCGTTTGAGTGTAGGGTCTGATCAGAGCCTGAAGGTACGGAGGTGCCGTTCCCCTCACAGCTCCATAGGCAAGCACCATGGTCTTGTAGCAGATGCAAGCCTCAACTGGAAGCCAGTGGAGTGTGCGGAGGAGCGGGGTGACATGAGAGAACTTGGGAAGGTCGAACACCAGACAGGCTGCAGCGTTCTGGATAAGTTGTAGGGGTTTAATGGCACAGGCAGGGAACCCAGCCAACAGCGAGTTGCAGTAATCCAGACGGGAGATGACAAGTGCCTGGATTAGGACCTGTGCCGCTTCCTGTGTAACTGACAAACTTAAATGGTCCACCCACACAGACAGTGTGGTGAAGAAGGCGCAACAACGTCTCTTCAACCTCACAAACCTCACAAAACCCTCACAAACGTTTACAGATGCACAATTGAGAGCATTGTGTTGGCCTGTATCACCGCCTGGTATGGCAACTGCACCACCCGTAACCGCAGGGCTCTCCAAAGGGTGGTGCGGTCTGCATCACCAGGGGCACACTACCCGCCCTCCAGGACACCTACAGCACCCGATATCACAGGAAGGCCAAAAAGATAATCAAGGACAACAACCACCCGAGCCACTGCCTGTTCATCCCGCTATCATCCAGAAGGCGAGGTCAGTACAGGTGCATCAAAGCTGGGACCGAGAGACTGAAAAACAGCTTCTATCTCAAGGCCATGAGACTGTTAAATAGCCTTCACTAGCACATTAGAGGCTGCTGCCTATATACATAGATTAGAAATCACTGGCCACTTTAATAAATGCAACACTAGTCACTTTAATAATGTTTACATATCTTGTACTACTCATCTCATATGTATATACTGCATTCTATTCTATAATATTCTACTGTATCTTAGTCTATGCCACTCTGACATTGCTCGTCCATATACAGTTGAAGTTGGAAGTTTACATACACTTAGGTTGGAGTCATTAAAACTCGTTTTTCAACCACTCCACAAATTTCTTGTTAACAAACTATAGTTGTGGCAAGTCAGTTAGGACATCTACTTTGTGCATGACACAAGTAATTTTTCCAAAAATTGTTTACAGACAGATTATTTCACTTATAATTCACTGTATCACAATTCCAGTGGGTCAGAAGTTTACATACACTAAGTTGACTGTGCCTTTAAACAGCTTGGAAGATTCCAGAAAATGATGTCATGGCTTTAGAAGCTTCTGATAGGCTAATTGACATCATTTGAGTCAATTGGAGGTGTACCTGTGGATGTATTTCAAGGCCTACCTTCAAACTCAGTGCCTCTTTGCTTGACATCATGGAAAAATCTAAAGAAATCAGCCAAGACCTCAGAAAAAAGATTGTAGACCTCCACAAGTCTGGTTCTTCCTTGGGAGCAATTTCCAAACGCCTCAAGGTACCACGTTCATCTGTACAAACAATAGTACGCAAGTATAAACACCATGGGACCACGCAGCCGTCATACCGTTCAGGAAGGAGACTAGAGATGAACGTACTTTGGTCCGAAAATTTCAAATCAATCCCAGAACAACAGCAAAGGACCTTGTGAAGATGCTGGAGGAAACGGGTACAAAAGTATCTATATCCACAGTAAAACGAGTCCTATATCGATATAACCTGAAGGGCCGCTCAGCAAGGAAGAAGCCACTGATCCAAAACCGCCATAAAAAAGCCAGACTACGGTTTGCAACTGCACATGGGGACAAAGATCGTACTTTTTGGAGAAATGTCCTCTGGTCTGATGAAACAAACATATAACTGTGTGAACAGAGCCCCAGGTCCAGCTGGCTGAGGGGACTCTTCTCTAGGTTCATCTCTCTGTAGGTGAGGGCTATGTGGTGGGTCATGTCTCAGATTCCACACCAGTCTCCTCATCCTCCTCTCTCTCCTCTCCCAGGTTGCTGGACTCACATTGGTGACCAGCAGGAGTGCCATGACGACCGTTGCGTGGTTACCACCACCCCGTCTCAGATTCAGAACGGCACGTATAGGTTCTGCTGCTGCAGCACCAACATGTGTAACGTCAACTTCACCGAGGACTTCCCCCCTCCCAGCCCCACCTCCACACAGCTATGTAAGTACCACGACCCCTAACCTCTGTCCCGTAACCCCCTCCCAGCCCCAACTCTGCACAGCTATGTAAGTACCATGACCCCTAACCTCTGACCCCCTAACCCCCTGCCTAACCACACCTCTGCACAGCTATGTAAGTACCATGACCCCTAACCTCTGTCCCGTAACCCCCTGCCCAGCCCTAACTCTGCACAGCTATGTAAGTACCATGACCCCTAACCTCTGACCCCGTAACCCCCTGCCTAACCCCACCTCTGCACAGCTATGTAAGTACTCATGACCCCTAACTCTGTCCCGAACCCCCTGCCTAACCCCACCTCCACACAGCTATGAAGGTACGATGACCCCTAACCTCTGTCCCGTAACCCCCTGCCCAGCCCCACCTCTGCACAGCTATGTAAGTACCATGACCCCTAACCTCTGTCCCGTAACCCCCTGCCCAGCCCTAACTCTGCACAGCTATGCAGGTACGATGACCCCTAACCTCTGACCCCCTAACCCCCTGCCTAACCCCACCTCTGCACAGCTATGCAGGTACGATGACCCCTAACCTCTGACCCCTAACCCCCTGCCCACCCTAACTCTGCACAGCTATGCAGTACGATGCCCCTAACCTCTGACCCCTAACCCCCTGCCTAACCCACCTCTGCACAGCTATGCAAGTACCATGACCCCTAACCTCTGACCCCCTAACCCCCTGCCTAAGTACACAGCGACACAACAGTGGGAGTGTCATGTCATTAGTAGTATAACACCAGATAAGTGGTTATTAGTACGTTTCTAGCTAACTTTATGTGCATAACTGCGTTCTAAGGTCAGTCAGAGGATCTTCTAAACTAGTCCATATTCTCTGACGTTTCAGTATGGTTTTAGTATGGTTTTAGTATGGTTTTTGGCTTGGTACCGTCATGTGAGTATGACTAAGAAGAGAACCATTTGGCCACAAGAAACAGGAAGTTTCCTATAGGAGTGGAAAGCAGCGTGGTCAGGAGGTTACCAGGGTTACCGTTAGGGCTGCACCGTATGAGCAAATAATGGAATTGTGTTTAAAAAAAAAAAAAAATATTGTGATTTTACTTGCGATTTAGATCAAAACACTTAGGTGAACTGTTGGAAACAAAATGAGTATTCTGATTATATGGTTGGTGTTTGGCATGACAACTAATGATAAGGACTGGTATACTAGAAGTTGTTGTGACAGGGTAGGAACCAAAGTGTTGGTCAGAGTTCCCAGGGGACCCTTACTACATTTGAATTTTACGTTCATTCCGTTTAAAAAACATTGCAGCCTCTTGTGATATGGATATTGCACATGTCAATATTGCAATTTAGATTAAAATGTGATTAGTTGTACAGCGCTAGTTACCGTTCTCCTCTGTCTTATTGTTCAGATTAGATCCTGTCTTTCTCTGTTGCTATTTCTAACCAGGAGAGAGAGACTGTCATGTTGTTTTGATTAGATCCTGTCTGTTTCTGTTGCTATTTCTAACTGGGAGAGAGAGGCGAGGAGAGAGTTTTGTTTTGGTTAGCATGGGGCTGCATATTGTTCTGGTGACTAGATACACTACATGGCCAAAAGTATGTGGACACCCTTTCAAATTAGTGGATTCTGATGTTTCAGCCACACTGGTTGCTGACAGGTGTATAAAATCGAGCACACAGCCATGCAATCTCCATAGACAAACATTGTAGTAGAATGGCCCGTACTGAAGAACTCAGTGACTTTCAACGTGGCACCGTCATAGGATGCCACCTTTCCAACAAGTCAGTTTGTCAGATTTGTGCCCTGCTAGAGTTGCCCCGGTCAACTGTAAGTGCTGTTATTGTGAAGTGGAAATGTCTAGGAGCAACAACGGCTTAGCCGTGAAGTGGTAGGCCACACAAGCGCACAGAACGGGACCGGTGAATGCTGAAGCGCGTAGCGCGTAAAAATCGTCTATCCTCGGTTGCAACACTCACCACCGAGTTCCAAACTGTCTCTGGAAGCAACGTCACCACAAGAACTGTTCGTCGGGAGCTTCATGAAATGGGTTTCCATGGCCGAGTAGCCGCACACAAGCCTAAGATCACCATGCGCAAAGCTAAGCGTCGGCTGTTGTGATGTAAAGCTCGCCTCCATTGGACTCTGGAGCAGTGGAAACGTGTTCTCTGGAGTGATGAATTCTAGACGATTCTGTGCTTCCAACTTTGTGGCAACGGTTTGGGGAAGGCCCTTTCCTGATTCAGCTTGACAATGCCCCCGTGCACAAAGCGAGGTCCATACAGAAATGGTTTGTCGAGATCGGTGTGGAAGAACTTGACTGGCCTGCACAGAGCCCTGAACCTCAACCCCATCGAACACTGTTGGGATTAATTGAAACGCTGACTGTACCTAATGGCAGTCAGGCAACCTCTGGCGAGCACATGGAGGGCTGTGCGGCCCCCCAAAGAAATGCCACCCCACACCATGACTGACCCACCGCCAAACCGGTCATGCTGGAGGATGTTGTAGGCAGCAGAACGTTCTCCACGGCGTCTCCAGACTCTGTCACGTCTGTCACATGTGCTCAGTGTGAACCTGCTTTCATCTGTGAAGAGCACAGGGCGCCAGTGGCGAATTTGCCAATCTTGGTGTTCTCTGGCAAATGCCAAACGTCCTGCACGGTGTTGGGCTGTAAGCACAACCCCCACCTGTGGACGTCGGGCCCTCATACCACCCTCATGGAGTCTGTTTCTGACCGTTTGAGCAGACACATGCACATTTGTGGCTTGCTGGAGGTCAATTTTGCAGGGCTCTGGCAGTGCTCCTCCTGCTCCTCCTTGCACAAAGGCGGCGGTAGCGGTCCTGCTGCTGGGTTGTTGCCCTCCTACGGCCTCCTCCACGTCTCCTGATGTACTGGCCTGTCTCCTGGTAGCGCCTCCATGCTCTGGACACTACGCTGACAGACACAGCTAACCTTCTTGCCACAGCTCGCATTGATGTGCCATCCTGGATGAGCTGTACTACCTGAGCCACTTGTGTGGGTTGTAGACTCCGTCTCATGCTACCACTAGAGTGAAAGCACCGCCAGCATTCAAAAGTGACCAAAACATCAGCCAGGAAGCATAGGAACTGAGAAGTGGTCTTTGGTCACCACCTGCAGAACCACTCCTTTATTGGGGGTGTCTTGCTAATTGCCTATAATTTCCACCTGTTGTCTATTCCATTTGCACAACAGCATGGATTTCATGTAATGAGCTCCCGAGTGGCGCAGCGGTCTAAGGCACTGCATCTCAGCTGGTCTAAGGCACTGCATCTCAGCGGTCTAAGGCACTGCATCTCAGCGGTCTAAGGAACTGCATCTCAGTGGTCTAAGGACTGCATCTCAGCGGTCTAAGGCACTGCATCTTCAGCGGTCTAAGGCACTGCATTCAGCGGTCTAAGGCACTGCATCTCAGCGGTTCTAAGGCACTGCATATCAGCGGTCTAAGGCACTGCATCTCAGCGGTCTAAGGCACTGCATCTCAGCGGGTCTAAGGCACTGCATCTCAGCGGTCTAAGGCACGGCATCTCAGCGGTCTAAGGCACTGCATCTCAGCGGTCTAAGGCACTGCATCTCAGCGGTCTAAGGCACTGCATCTCAGCGGTCTAAGGCACTGCATCTCAGCGGTCTAAGGCACTGCATCTCAGCGGTCTAAGGCACTGCATCTCAGCGGTCTAAGGCACTGCATCTCAGCGGTCTAAGGCACTGCATCTCAGCGGTCTAAGCACTGCATCTCAGCGGTCTAAGGCACTGCATCTCAGCGGTCTAAGGCACTGCATCTCAGCGGTCTAAGGCACTGCATCTCAGCGGTCTAAGGCACTGCATCTCAGCGGTCTAAGGCACTGCATCTCAGCGGTCTAAGGCACTGCATCTCAGCGGTCTAAGGCACTGCATCTCAGCGGTCTAAGGCACTGCATCTCAGCGGTCTAAGGCACTGCATCTCAGCGGTCTAAGGCACTGCATCTCAGCGGTCTAAGGCACTGATCTCACGGTCTAAGGCACTGCATCTCAGCGGTCTAAGGCACTGCATCTCAGCGGTCTAAGGCACTGCATCTCAGCGGTCTAAGGCACTGCATCTCAGCGGTCTAAGGCACTGCATCTCAGCGGTCTAAGGCACTGCATCTCAGCGGTCTAAGGCACTGCATCTCAGCGGTCTAAGGCACTGCATCTCAGCGGTCTAAGGCACTGCATCTCAGTGCTTGAGGTGTCACTACAGACCCCCTGGTTTGATTCCAGGCTGTATCACAACCGGCTGTGATTGGCAGTCCCATAGGGCGGCGCACAATTGGCTCAGCGTTGTCCGGGTTTGTCCGGTGTAGGCCGTCATTGTAAATAAGAATTTGTTCTTAACTGACTTGCCTAGTTAAATAAAGGTAAAAAAATATATATATAATAATAATACACAAAATAGTCCAAGTTGGTGAAGTGAAATGAAAAAAATTACTTGTTTCTAATCATTCTAAAAAATAAATAATGGAAAAGTGGTGCGTGCATATGTATTCACCCCCTTTGCTATGAAGCCCCTAAATAAGATCTGGTGCAACCAATTACCTTCAGAAGTCACATAATTAGTTAAATAAAGCCCACCTGTGCGCAATCTAAGTGTCACATGATCTGTCACATGATCTCAGTATACAGTGGGGAAAAAAAGTATTTAGTCAGCCACCAATTGTGCAAGTTCTCCCACTTAAAAAGATGAGAGAGGCCTGTAATTTTCATCATAGGTACACGTCAACTATGACAGACAAAATGAGGAAAAAAAATCCAGAGAATCACATTGTAGGATTTTTAATGAATTTATTTGCAAATTATGGTGGAAAATAAGTATTTGGTCAATAACAAAAGTTTCTCAATACTTTGATATATACCCTTTGTTGGCAATGACACAGGTCAAATGTTTTCTGTAAGTCTTCACAAGGTTTTCACACACTGTTGCTGGTATTTTTGCCCATTCCTCCATGCAGATCTCCTCTAGAGCAGTGATGTTTTGGGGCTGTCGCTGGGCAACACAGACTTTCAACTCCCTCCAAAGATTTTCTATGGGGTTGAGATCTGGAGACTGGCTAGGCCACTCCAGGACCTTGAAATGCTTCTTACGAAGCCACTCCTTCGTTGCCCGGGCAGTGTGTTTGGGATCATTGTCATGCTGAAAGACCCAGCCACGTTTCATCTTCAATGCCCTTGCTGATGGAAGGAGGTTTTCACTCAAAATCTCACGATACATGGCCCCATTCTTTCCTTTACATGGATCAGTCGTCCTGGTCCCTTTGCAGAAAAACAGCCCCAAAGCATGATGTTTCCATCCCCATGCTTCACAGTAGGTATGGTGTTCTTTGGATGCAACTCAGCATTCTTTGTCCTCCAAACACGACGAGTTGAGTTTTTACCAAAAAGTTCTATTTTGGTTTCATCTGACCATATGACATTCTCCCAATCCTCTTCTGGATCATGCAAATGCACTCTAGCAAACTTCAGACGGGCCTGGACATGTACTGGCTTAAGCAGGGGGACACGTCTGGCACTGCAGGATTTGAGTCCCTGGCGGCGTAGTGTGTTACTGATGGTAGGCTTTGTTACTTTGGTCCCAGCTCTCTGCAGGTCATTCACTAGGTCCCCCCGTGTGGTTCTGGGATTTTTGCTCACCGTTCTTGTGATCATTTTGACCCCACGGGGTGAGATCTTGCGTGGAGCCCCAGATCGAGGGAGATTATCAGTGGTCTTGTATGTCTTCCATTTCCTAATAATTGCTCCCACAGTTGATTTCTTCAAACCAAGCTGCTTACCTATTGCAGATTCAGTCTTCCCAGCCTGGTGCAGGTCTACAATTTTGTTTCTGGTGTCCTTTGACAGCTCTTTGGTCTTGGCCATAGTGGAGTTTGGAGCGTGACTGTTTGAGGTTGTGGACAGGTGTCTTTTATACTGATAACAAGTTCAAACAGGTGCCATTAATACAGGTAACGAGTGGAGGACAGAGGAGCCTCTTAAAGAAGAAGTTACAGGTCTGTGAGAGCCAGAAATCTTGCTTATTTGTAGGTGACCAAATACTTATTTTCCACCATAATTTGCAAATAAATTCATTAAAAATCCTACAATGTGATTTTCTGGATCTTTTTTCTCTCAATTTGTCTGTCATAGTTGACGTGTACCTATGATGAAAATTACAGGCCTCTCTCATCTTTTTAAGTGGGAGAACTTATTTGTCTTTAGTGTCATGATTCCTCTCGTCCCTCCCGTAACAGTCTTTTATATTTTTTGGAATTGCTGCCTAGGGGCGATAACATCGGGCAAGCGCAGAAAATTATTTCATATCTCTCTATGTACGTCACTCATTTTCAGTCACCCTTTTGGCCGATGGTGTTACTTTAATTTTTGGGGGGACAGCTTTCGGACAAGTAAAAGATCAGTCCTACTTGTTCGAAGGACAAGTAGGACAAAAAAAGTTAATGCCCTGTGTTGTGTGACAAATCTGCAGATTGTACACTACCGTTCTAAAGTTTGGGGTCACTTAGAAATGTCCTTGTTTTCGAAAGAAAAGCAATTTTTTTGTCCATTAAAAAACATCAAATTGATCAGAAATACAGTGTAGACATTGTTAATGTTGTAAATGGCTATTGTCGGCCAGTCTGCACAGCGTGCTATCGACCCAGCGTGCTATCGACCCAGAGCTTATTGGACTTTCTGCCGGAATCACTGGACCCTAGCGCCGGATCATCACAACCAGCTAGCTAGCTGCAACCTGTTGTTGGCTGATTACCATTACCCTATAGCAAGCACCAGTTAGCCTTGAGCTAGCCTCAGGCCCATCTCCCGGCTATCTACCTCTCTGTCAACCGGACGGGACCTCCTAGTGTTGACACTGAGCCCCGCCGATCCAACACGACTGGTTTGCCGACGTAATAGTCTGATGTGGTTTCAACAGGCTTCCCGTTGCGACGACCACGAAGATCCATCTGCCTCCCCCGGCCCGCTAGCACCCTGCTAGCTGTGCTGAAGTACCAATTTGAACTGCTCTCGGACTCACATATTGCTGTTCACTGGACCTTATGATCACTCAGCTGCACAGCTGATGCCTGCTGGACTGTTCCTTTACACGGTACCCTGTCCTGTTTATTCTGTTTAGTCTTAGCCCAAACGTTATCGCTATTTCCAGTTGTGTCTTAGCTCTCTCTAATAACACATGTGACTGCTTTATGCCTCTCTCCCATGTCAATTATGCCTTGCCTATTGCTGTTTGGGTTAGTTCTTATTATACAATTTCAATGTAGAACCCCTAGTCCCTCTCAAACTGCCTCATATAGTTCCTTTGTTCCTCCCCCCATACACGCCGAGACCGGCTCCATCGATGCCTCCAATGACGCTATCTCTTTCATTGTTACCCAACGCTTAGGGTTACCTGAACTGTACTCATATCCTTCCATATCCTTTTCTGTACATAATGCCCTGAATCTTTTCTACAACGCCCGGAGAACTGCCCCCTTTATTCTATGTACCCAACGCACTAGAAGACCAGTTCTTAAAGCCTTTAGTCGTATCCTTATTCTAGTCCTCCTCTGTTCCTCTGGTGATGTAGAGGCTAACCCAGGCCCTGCAGCCCCCAGTATCACTCCTACTCCCCAGGAGCTATCATTTGTTGACTTCTGTAACCGTAAAAGTCTTGGTTTTCTGCACATAAATATCAGAAGCCTCCTTCCTAAGTTTGAGTTATTCACTGCGTTAGCACACTCCGCCAACCCTGATGTTCTAGCAGTGTCTGAATCCTGGCTTAGGAAGGCCACCAAAAATTCTGAAATTTCCATCCCCAACTATAACATTTTCCGTCTAGATAGAACTGCCAAAGGGGGTGGAGTTGAGAGCACGAAGCACCGCCCAACACAAGTTGTAGTCTTTCAGAGACTGGAAAACATTTGTCTGCTTGTTTATTTACTAATGAATCTGCCGATAGGAACATCCCTGAAAGACATCCAATGGCTCTATGGAACAAAGACAACCATATCTACACCCACACAAACTTATATAAAATAGAGCCTTATAGTGCTATCAGTATCACGAAATGCCACAAATCAGGACTACACCCCCATCAATACACCGGAAGCTGTCATAGGGTGTATCATATGGTGTATCATTCAGCGCGTGAAGCCCTGACCTGCCTTCCTCCTGGGCAATTATATGTGAAACAGATCTCACTGTCCTAGAAATGCTTCAGACCTGATGAAAACAAGCCCAGATTCCCCCAGGGTGACATTCTCCTTTAAAAACCCATTTTGTCATTTGAAAAAGTGCCCATCACACAATTTGTTTGGTTGGAAATTTTACATACAAATTATTTTCAAGATTATTTTTAAGGCTATTTACTGAATGTTTCTGTTTCAATAAAATACATAATTTGAAGAACACACATTATTGTGGCAATTCATATTTTGCAGTAAAATACTTTAATCTCAAGAGAAGACAGGTTAAATGTTAAAAAATGGTTTATTGTTCTCTTACTTAGGCAATTGGCTACTTCATGTGCTTGTGGAAAAAACACTGACCAAGGAAATTACCAAATTTCGCAACACTAGCAATAAAGAATTGCGAAATAAATGGAATGTACAAGGAGAGTCTGAAACATGATCCACATCCTAGCTGTATAAAGAGGCAGAGAAAACTCCGGAATACAGAGAGAAATGAAGACTACTGCATGTCTGTTGGTATCACTGTGCTGCTGCAGCCTGTCTGCGGCGGGAGAAGAGACTGAATCCCAGACATCACAGGACTCATGCTACCCTGACTTGTGCAAGCTGCTGAAAGACTTCGGTGTCATGGAGGAGAAACTGCGAACCACGGTGGAAAAACTGGGAGTCATGGAAACCCAGCTAAAAGTTAGCGAGAATCAACTCGAGGAACTGAAAAATCACGAGAGAGCGAAGGTGATCTTTTCGGCTGCCCTGGGCGGGAACGGGCACACCGGGCCATTCGACCATGACACTACCCTGATCTACAAAGAAGTCATCACTAACATCGGCAGTGCCTACAATCCAAGTACAGGTGTATTTGCTGCCCCTGTTGCAGGGGTCTACTACTTCAGCTTCTTCTACCATGCGGGAGGAGGTCATGCCCATTACATTTCCTTGTTCAGGAATGGACAGCGCATGGCCAGTTCCTCTGATCACCAGTGTAGCAGTGATGGAGCTGACAACGGGGGGAACGCAGTCACTCTACAGCTGGAGGTGGGGGACCAGGTCTTCCTACGCCTAATGGCTAACGCACACGTGTGGGACTCTGTAAACGTTACTACCTTCAGTGGGTTCCTGCTCAGCTATGTGTGATGAAATACGTTGGTAGCGCTGTCCTCTGCTTTCTACTTTTGGTGATATTATTATTGCGAAAAGCTGATCTTTCTCACATACTGTAAGTCCTGTATCCTAATTCATAATGTAATCTATATATCCATCATAATGTAATCTATATATCCATCATAATGTAATCTATATATCCATCATAATGTAATCTATATATCCATCATAATGTAATATATATCTATCATAATGTAATCTATATATCCATCATATCCATTATCATGTAGTCTATATCCTATTTGATGTATTCAGGCTGACATTGGCCTAGTGTTATCCTGTACTATGTAGTTTGGGCTAGCGTTATCCTGTACTATGTAGGTTGGGCTAGCGTTATCCTGTACTATGTAGGTTGGGCTAGCGTTATCCTGTACTATGTAGGTTGGGCTAGCATTATCCTGTACTATGTAGGTTGGGCTAGCGTTATCCGGTACTATGTAGGTTGGGCTAGCGTTATCCTGTATATGAGATTGGGGCAGCGTTATCCTGTACTATGTAGGTTGGGCTAGCGTTATCCTGTACTATGTAGGTTGGGCTAGCGTTATCCTGTACTATGTAGGTTGGGCTAGCGTTATCCTGTACTATGTAGTTTGGGCTAGCGTTATCCTGTACTATGTAGGTTGGGCTAGCGTTATCCTGTACTATGTAGATTGGGCTAGCGTTATCCTGTACTATGTAGATTGGGGGCTAGCGTTATCCTGTACTTGTAGATGGGGCTAGCGTATCCTGTACTATGTAGGTTGGGCTAGCGTTATCCTGTACTATGTAGGTTGGGCTAGTGTTATCCTGTACTATGTAGGTTGGGCTACGTTATCCTGTAACTATGTAGGTTGGGCTAGCGTTATCCTGTACTATGTAGATTGGGCTAGCGTTATCCTGTACTATGTAGGTTGGGCTAGCGTTATCCTGTACTATGTAGATTGGGCTAGCGTTATCCTGTACTATGTAGATTGGGCTAGCGTTATCCTGTACTATGTAGATTGGGCTAGCGTTATCCTGTACTATGTAGATTGGGCTAGCATTATCCTGTACTATGTAGGTTGGGCTAGCGTTATCCTGTACTATGTAGGTTGAGTGACAGTATCTCCCATCTTCTTTGGTTTCTGATGTGATTACTGTGTGTTGATGTTGTTACAATCTTGATCTCAACACCAAGACAAATCACCAGCAATAAAGTCTTTAAAAAAGAGAGAAGTAAAGAATTTCTGCCTGATTCCATTTTTTCCCCAATTGTTAAATTGTTGTCCCAAATTAGAACATACATTTGCTGCTCAGGATCACCTGGCCCCTCTCAGGTCCTCAAATCTCTAAACACAAAACACAAAAGAGACAATTTCCACAAACCCCACAGACCTCTTGCGAAATGAAACACAGCAAAAACAAAATCATGTACTCCTGTCAAAAATGAAGGGCACAAACCCAATCACACTAATGTGACATATTTAAAACCTAAATCAAACCATTTCAGTGGAAAAACTAAGATTATGTTGTTAACTGTATTTTTGTTTGGGTACTCAAACAAAAAATGGGAAAACATATTAAATTTTATATTTCAATAGGAAACCCAAAAAAGTCAAACCCGCATTTCTGTGGGAAAAAACAGTAAAAAACAAAGGGAAAAAAAAAGCCAACACGGGGGGTTTTTTAGACAAAGGGGGGAAAAACAAAAAAACAAAAGGGGGAAGGGGGAAAAAAAATCAGTCACGGGGGGGGGCGGGGCACAGAGGGGAACCCCCCCCCCCAACCATTTTCCCGCCCCGGGGCCCCCCACCACCACCCCAACCCAACCAACCCAACCGGGGGCCCCCACCCACCTTTCCTTTTCCCCCTTTTTCCCTTTTTTTATCCTACTTTTTTCTATTCCCCTCTCTTTTTTATTCCCTCTTTTTCCCAGCCATCTTTTTTCTTTCCCCCCCTTTATCCCCCTCTTTTTTCTATCCCATCTCTTTCTTCTATTTCCCCTCTCATTTCCCCTTTTTTCATCCCATCTCTATTCCATCCTTTTTCTAAACCCATCTCTTTCCCTATCCCCTCTCTTTTTCTATCCCATCTTTTCTCAAATTTCCCTCTCTTTTTCTATTCCCCTCCTTTCTGTAAACTTATTCCATCTCTTCCTATCCCATCTCTATTCCATTCTTTTTCCCATTTTCCCTCCTTTTTCCTTAAAACCCATCTCTTTCCTATTCCATTTTCCTTTTTCCCCTTTCCATCTCTTTCTCAACCCGCCTTTTTTCCCTTTTCCCTCTCTATTCCCTCTCTTTCCTATTTCCCTCTCTTTCTTAAACCCATCCTTTTTCATTCCCCTCTCTTTCCTATTCCCCTCCTTTTTCTAAGTCTTTTTCTAAAACCCCCCTTTTTCTAACCCCCTACCATCTCCTTTTTAAAACCCATCTCATTCCATTCCTTTAAACCCTCTCCTTTTCCCATTCCCTCCTTTTTCAAACCCCCCCTATTAAAAAAAAAAAGAAAAGTTTTTCCCCTCTCTTTTTCTACCCCCTTTTTCTATTCCCCCTCTCTTTTTCTATTCCCCCCCCTCTATAAAACTCTTTCTCAACCCTCTCCCCACCCAAAAAAGGCCCTTTTTTTTATTAAAACCCATTCCAAACCTTTCCCCATCCCCCCCTTAAACCCCTCCTTTCTCTATTTAAACCCAAAACCAACCTTTCCACCAATGGCTTATTTAACCCCCGGCCCCCTCCCAATTTTCCCCAACCCTTTTCCACCAAACCTTTTTCCCCACCCCAACCAAACTCAACCCCTTCCCACCAAAGGGGCCCACCAAAACCCAACCCCCAACCCCCACCAAAGGGGGGAAAACCCAACCAACCCCCCCGGGGGGGCCACCCCAAAACCCAAACCCCCAAAAACCCCAAACCCCCCCCTTTTTCCCCCCCACCACCTTTTTTTATCCCCCCCCCCATTCCCCTATCCCCTCCTTTTCTATTCCCTCTCTAAAACCCTCTCTTTCTCAACCCTCTCTATTCCCTCCTTTCTCTTTCCCTCTCTTTCTTTATCCCCTCTCTTTCTTATTTCCCTCTCTTTCTTATTCCATCTCTTTCTTTTATTCCCCTTCTTTCCCCTTTCCCTTCTATTCCCTCTCCCTTTTTTATTCCATCTTTTCTCAAAACCCATCCTTTCTCTATCCCATCTTTTTTCTCTTCCCCTCTCTTTCCTTTCCAAACCTTTCTCTATCCCAAACTCTTTCCTATTCCATCCTATTTCCCCCTCTCTTTCTCATCCCAAACTCTATTCCCTTCTTTTCTCTATCCATTTTCTTTCCCTCTCTTTTTCCTTTTCCCAAATTTTTTCTCTACCAAACTCTTTCTCATCCCTCTCTTTTTTCCCATTTTCCAAACTCTTTCTTTTTATTCCCTCCTTTTTTATTTAACTTTTTTCCTATTAAAACTCTTTTTCTATTCCCCCTTTTCCCAAAACCTCTCTTTCTCATCCCCTCTCTATCCCCTTCTCTTTCTCTATCCCCTCTCTACCCATTCTTTCTCTTTTCCATCTTTTTTCTCCCATTCCCTCCTTTCTCTATCCCCAAACTCTTTTCTTTTTCCATCTCTTTTTTTATTTCCCCTCTTTCCTTTTTCCCTCCTTTTTCCATTCCATCTTTTCTCTATCAATCTCTAAACCCCTCCTTTCTCTATTCCAAACTCTTTCCTTTCCATTCCCTCTATCCCCTCCTTTTTCTATTTCCCTCCTTTTCTATTTAACTCTTTTTCATTCCCCTTCTCTATCCCATCTTTTTTCTCTATTTTAAACCTTTTTTTCTTATCCCCTCTCTTTCCAAACCCAAATTTTTTCTAGTTTCCCCCCTCTTTTTATTCCATTTTCTTTTCTAAACCCATCTCTTTCCTATTTCCCCTTTTATTTTTCCCCTCTTTTTTTACCCCTCTCTATCCTCCCCTTTTTCCCCAGCCCCCTCTTTTTCCTATTTCCTTCTTTTCCTAAACCCACTCTTTCTCATTACCCCTCTTTTCTATTCCCCTCCTTTTTTCTATCCCTCCTTCTTATCCCCTCCTTCTTAAACCCAACTCTTTCTCATTTTCCTCTCTTTCTCTTTCCATCTCTTTCTCTATCCCCCTTTTTTCTCTATCCCCCCCCCCTTTTCTCACCCCTTCTTTCTCATCCCATCTCTATTTCCCCCCCCCTTTTTTTACCCCCTTTTTTCTTTTTTTTCCATTTTTCCCTTTTCTTTCCTTCCCATCCTTCCTTTTCCCCATCTCTTTCTCTATTCCCTCCTTTTCTTCCCCTCTCTTCTCCCCAGCTTTTTCAAACCCCCCTTTTTTTATCCCAACTCTTTTTTCAAAACCCCTCCTTTTTCTATCCCGCTCTTTTTCACCCCTTCTTCTCTTTCCCCTTCTTTTTTCCAAAACCAAAGGTTCTCATCCCACCTTTTCTATTTCCCCCCCCTTTCTCTAAACCCCCCCTCTTTACCCCACCTTTCCCCCCCCCCAAACCCCCTTTTTCAACCCCCCCTTCCACCCATCTCTTCTCACCCCTTTTCCCCATCCCCCTCTCTTTCCAACCCAAATTCTTTCTTAAACCCACCTTTTTTTTAACCCCTCTCCCAAGCCCATCTCTTCTTATCATCTCTTTCTCTATCCCATCTCTTTCTCTATCCCATCTCTTTCTCTATTCCAATCTCTTTCTCTATCCCATCTCTTTCTCTATCCCATCTCTTTCTCTATCCCATCTCTTTCTCTATCCCATCTCTTTCTCTATCCCATCTCTTCTTCTAGGCAGAGTTGCAAAGTAAAAGCCATATCTCAGACTGGCCAATAAAAAGATAAGATTAAGATGGGGAATAGAACACAGACACTGGACAAAGATTGGAAAAAAGTGTTATGGACAGACGAATCGAAGTTTGAGGTGTTCGGATCACAAAGAAGAACATTTGTGAGAGGCAGACCAAATGAAAAGATGCTGTAGGAGTGCTTGATGCCATCTGTTAAGCATGGTGGAGGCAATGTGATGGTCTGGGGGTGCTTTGGTGGTGGTAAAGTGGGAGATTTGTACAGGGTAAAAGAGATCTTGAAGAAGGAAGGTTAGCACTCCATTTTGCAACGCCATGCCATACCCTGTGAACGGCGCTTGATTGGAGCCAATTTCCTCCTACAACAGGACAATGACCCAAAGCACAACTCCAAACTATGCAATAACTATTTAGGGAAGAAGCAGTCAGCTGGTATTCTGTCTATAATGGAGTGGCCAGCACAGTCACCGGATATCAACCCTATTGAGCTGTTGTGGGAGCAGCTTGACCGTATGGTACGTAAGAAGTGCCCATCAAGCCAATCCAACTTGTGGGAAGTGCTTCAGGAAGCATGGGGTGAAATCTCTTCAGATTACCTCAACAAATTGACTACTAGAATGCCAACGGTCTGCAAGCCTGTAATTGCTGCAAATGGAGGATTATTTGACGAAAGCAAAGTTTGAAGGACACAATTATTATTTCAATTAAAAATCATTATTTCTAACCTTGTCAATAACTACATTTCCTATTAATTTTGCTATATTTCCTATTCAAACTCATTTAATGTATGTTTTCATGGAAAACAAGGACATTTCTAAGTGACCTCAAACTTTTGAACGGTAGTGTATATACACACACACACACACACACACATATACACACACACAAACACATATACACACACACACACATATACACACACACATATATATACACACACACATATACAGCTCTGGAAAAAATTAACAGACCACTGCAAAAATACAAGTTTCTCTGGTTTTACTATTTATAGGTATGTGTTTGGGTGAAATTAACATTTTTGTTTTATTCTATAAACTACTGACAACATTTCTCCCAAATTCAAAATAAAAATATTGTCATTTAGAGCATTTATTTGCAGAAAATGACAACTGGTCAAGATAACAAAAAAGATGCAGTGTTGTCAGACCTCGAATAATGCAAAGAAAATAAGTTCAAACTTTTGAACGGTAGTGTATATCTATGGGTGCTGGTGGAAGAGACTCTGAGTAACTCTGAGTTTTATCTCATGTTTGATATTAAAGACAGGAGGAGAGGAGATTAAATATTGTCCTTTTTAAGTTGACTGCTGCTCCTAAAAGGGTTCATTCGTTAATTGGCATGTGAAGTGAGTGAATGGATGAATATTAGAGAGTGAACTGGCTCTCTATCTTATGAGGAAGGAGAAACATTTACCTTTTAAAGTCTACAGACCAAGCTATGTTTATCTCAGTATGGTGCTGTGATCTTGTGATGTAAATGTGACCAGGCCTTTGGCCCCATAGAAATGATATACAACATAGAAGCTATATAGAAGCTGTGTTTTAGGATCTAGGATCTCTATCCACTCTGACCCCTAACCTCTGACCCCTGCTGTGTGATGTCATCCTCTGACCCTTAACCTCTGACCCTGTTATGTCATCATCCCCAGACCCGCGGCCGCTGTACCGTGAGGAGACCGTCGTGATCGCCCTGGCGTCTGTCTCCATAGTAGCATTGCTGATTTTGGCGCTGTTCTTCGGGTACCGCATGCTGAGTGGAGACAGGAAACAGGGACTACACAACATGGACATGATGGAGGCAGCACCCTCAGAACCCAGTCTCGACCTGGACAGCCTTAAACTACTAGAGGTGAGTAGTGGTGTTGTAGTACTCAGGGTTACTGTTACTAGAGGTTAGGGTCATTATGACATGATGGAGGCAGCAGCCTCAGAACCCAGCCTCCACCTGGACAGCCTTAAAGGGCAACTCCACCACTTTTCAACCTCATGTTCATTATCTCCAGCACCATACCACTGTCTACATATGTGAAAACAACATGTTTCTATGATCTGTTGTTAAAAAGATAAGAAGAAAGGTCCTATAAAATGGTGCTCAAAAAATGGCGCTGGAGAAGATGGCTGCCGTTTTACAGCCCTCTAACCAATTGTACTATTATGTGTGTTTTTTCGCGTTATTTGTAATTTATTCTGTACATAATGTTTCTGCCACCGTCTCTTATGACCAAAAATAGCTTCTGGATATCAGGACAGCGATTACTCACCTCGTATTGGACTAATATTTTTTCTTCAACGAGTCGGACGTTAAGGATATCCTACAGACACCCGGCAAGGCCCAAATCCCAGTCATTCGCATGAGAAAGAGACAGAGATATCGTGGACGTAGGTCGGGGTGCCTTGTAAGGATCCGACGGCGAGCGAGTAAACTGCGGCTCCCATCAATCCTATTAGCCAACGTACAATCATTTGAAAATATATTGGACGACCCAACATTAAGGTTATCCTACCAACGGGACATTAAAAACTGTAATATCTTATGTTTCACCGAGTCGTGGCAGAACGACGACATGAATAACATACAGTTATACGCTACATCGGCAGGATAGAACGGCTGACTCCGGTAAGACAAGGGGTGGCGGGCTGTATATATTTGTAAACAACAGCTACGGAAGTCTACGGAGGCCGAGCAGTTGCCATACCAGGCAGTGATGCAACCAGTTAGGATGCTCTCGATGGTGCAGCTGTATAACTTTTTGAGGATCTGAGGACCCATGCCAAATATTTTCTGTCTCCTGAGGGGGAATAGGCATTGTCGTGCCCTCTTCACGACTGTCTTGGTGTGTTTGGACCAAGATCAGTTTGTGGACCACGGGAATTATTTGCTAGGATAATAATTGCTTGTCAATGAATTAAATGTAATACAATGGCAATCCGGGTTATATGTTAGAATCCTACGCGTGAACTGCCGACATTATTACGCATATTAATTGATAATGATGGAAAATAGGATATGCATAATTTAAAAAAAAATAGTTATATATATATATATATATATATATAGAGGTGAAAGCATTGGAAATGCTTTTGGCGGTTAATCTGCTTCTGTTTTGTGGGTGGTACTGTGTGCTGTTTTCGATGGATGGGTCCTGGCCTCTCGGGGCCTTAGGGATGCGGAGGGACGTGGGTGGGAAGCTGATCACTGGGATGACGGCTCAACTTGGGATGGGGAGAGGCTTTAGCGGGGGAATTAGTGGAGAACAATTGAAGGGTTACTCCGTAGCAGTGCAAATATCACGGTACAGCTATATGGACACTCAATCATTACGCAATTTTTTATTGGTAAATTTACAAACATATATAATGATAAATAGACTTGAAACTTGTATCTCATTATGGTGTATGGTGAAATAAGTATAGCCGGTTATAATTGTAATGGCTTAGCTGATAATAACAAAAGAAGAACAATATTTACATGGCTCAAAGAGAAGGAATATAATATCTATTGTATACAGGAAACTCATTCAACAATTCGAGATGAAGTAGCGTGGAAAAAAGAATGGGGGGGGGGAAATATACTTCTCCCATGGGCAAAGAAATTCAAAAGGGGTGATGATATTAATTAATAGTAATTTCGATCCGAATGTGCAAATTGTACAAATAGATACACAAGGTAGATCCATTCCCCCCCCCCAAAAAAATAAAGAAAAAATAAAGAAAAAATTTAAAAGATAAACAAAAACGAAAAAAAATAAAATGGATCAGTTTGTGCTGACAACGGCCAGTTGACACCAGAGTTGACAAGATATAAAAAAACTGATCTGGGAGCAGGACATAGCAATGTATCAACAAGGGGTGGCGGTCTGTGTATATTTGTAAACAACAGCTGGTGCATAAAATCTAATATTAAAATAAATAATAAAATAGGTCATTTAGCAGACGCTCTTATCCAGAGCGACTTACAGGAGCAATTAGGGTTAAGTGCCTTGCTCAAGGGCACATCGACAGATTTTTCACCTAGTCGGCTCGGGGATTAGAACCAGCGACCTTTCGGTTACTGGTACAACGCTCTTAACCACTAAGCTACCTGCCGCCCATTAAGGAAGTCTCGAGGTTTTGCTCGCCTGAGGTAGAGTATCTCATGATAAGCTGTAGACCACACTATTTACCAAGAGAGTTTTCATCTATATTTTTCGTAGCTGTCTATTTACAACCACAAACCGATGCTGGCACTAAGATTGCACTCAATGAGATGTATAAGGCCATAAGTAAACAGGAAAATGCTCATCCAGAGGCAGCGCTTCTAGTGGCCGGGGACTTTAATGCAGGGAAACTTAAATCCGTTCTACCTAATTTCTACCAGCATGTTAAATGTGTAACCAGAGGGAAAAAAACTCTAGACCACCTTTACTCCACACACAGAGACGCATACAAAGCTCTCCCGTGCCCTCCATTTGGCAAATCTGACCATAACTCTATCCTCCTGATTCCTGCTTATAAGCAAAAACTAAAGCAGGAAGCACCAGTGACTCGGTTAATAAGGAAGTGGTCAGATGACGCAGATGCTAAGCTACAGGACTGTTTTGCTAGCACAGACTGGAATATGTCCCGGGATTCTTCCGATAGCATCGAGGAGTAGCTCCTGAGTGGCCCAGTGGTCTAAGGCACTGCATCGCAGTGCTAACTGTGCCACTAGAGATCCTGTCGCAGCCGGCCGCGACCGGGAGGCTCATGGGCGGCGCACAATTGGCCCAGCGTTGTCCAGGGTAGGGGAGGGAATGGCCGGCAGGGATGTAGCTCAGTTGATAGAGCATGGCGTTTGCAACGCCAGGGTTGTGGGTTCGATTCCCACGGGGGGCCAGTATAAAAAAATATGTATTCACTAACTGTAAGTCGCTCTGGATAAGAGCGTCTGCTAAATGACTAAAAATGTAAAAAAAATGTTAAAATGAGTACACCACATCAGTCACTAGCTTCATCAATACAGTGCCTTGCAAAAGTATTCACCACCAAGCTAGTGGCACAATGAAGACCAAAGAGCTCTCCAAACAGGTCAGGGACAAAGTTGTGGAGAAGTAGAGATCAGGGTTGGGTTATAAACAAATATCAGAAACTTTGAACATCCCACGGAGCACCATTAAATCCATTATAAAAAATTTTTAAGAATATGGCACCACAACAAACCTGCCAAGAGAGGGCTGCCCACCAAAACTCACGGACCAGGCAAGGAGGGCATTAATCAGAGAGGCAACAAAGAGACCAAAGATAACCCTGAAGGAGCTGCAAAGCTCCACAGCAGAGATTGGAGTATCTGTCCATAGGACCACTTTAAGCCGTACACTCCACAGAGCTGGACTTTACGGAAGAGTGACCAGAAAAAAGCCATTGCTTAAAGGAAAAAATAAGCAAACACGTTTGGTGTTCGCCAAAAGGCATGTGGGAGACTCCCCAAACATATGCTGTCAGGAACTGATGTGGATGTGGTGTTGTAGTCAGGTTCAGGACACAGAGGCTTAGTCCAACAGACTTTACTAGTCATCAAGTGATCAAATACAAAACACGGGCCTCGAAACAAACAGAGGCGAGCGATTACGCAAACTGTGCGTGAGAACACCAAACAAAATAAACAGAGCAGAAACACGCAGCTCCTACCGACAGGCGGACAATAACACACAACACACGACTAACCAAACGAGAAACTTATAGGAGACATAATCAACCAAACAGGAAACAGGTGTACACAATCAGACAAAACCAAACAGACATCGAAAACATCAAACGGTGATAGCTAGTACTCCGGGGACGACGACCGCCGAAACCTGCCCGAACAAGGAGGAGGAGCAGCCTCGGCCGAAACCGTGACAGTACCCCCCCCTTGACGCGCGGCCCCAGCCGTGCGCCGACCCCGGCCTCGGGGACGACCAGGAGGACGCGGAGCAGGGCGCGTAGGGTGTCCACGGTGGAACTCCGTCAGGAGAGACGGGTCTAGGATGTCTCTCCTCGGCACCCAGCACCGTTCCTCCGGACCGTACCCCTCCCACTCCACGAGATATTGGAGACCCCCCATCCGACGTCTCGAATCCAAGATGGACCGAACAGTGTACGCCGGAGCCCCCTCGATGTCCAGTGGGGGCGGAGGAGTCTCTCTGATCTCATCGTCCTGGAGTGGACCAGCTACCACCGGCCTGAGAAGAGACACATGGAACGAGGGGTTAATATTATTATAATCAATAGGCAGTTGTAACCTGTAACACACCTCGTTCAATCTTCTCAGGACTTTAAAAGGCCCCACAAACCGCCAAACCAGTTTCCAGCAGGGCAGGCGGAGGGGTAGGTTTCTGGTAGAGAGCCAGACTCGATCACCAGGTGCGTACACCGGCCCCTCACTGCGGTGGAGATCGGCGCTCGCTTTCTGACGACGGATGGCCCGCTGCAAGTGGACGTGTGCAGCGTTCCACGTCTCCTCCGAGCGCCGCACCCACTCATCCACCGCAGGAGCCTCGATCTGGCTCTGCTGCCACGGTGCCAGAACCGGCTGGTAACCCAACACACATTGGAAAGGGGTTAGATTGGTTGAGGAGTGGCGGAGAGAGTTCTGGGCCATCTCTGCCCAGGGGACATACCTCGCCCACTCCTCCGGCCGGCCCTGGCAATACGATCTAAGAAACCTACCCACATCCTGGTTCACACGTTCCACCTGCCCATTACTCTCCGGGTGGTAACCCGAGGTCAGGCTCACCGAGACCCCCAAACGCTCCATAAACGCCCTCCAGACTCTGGAGGTAAACTGGGGACCTCGATCAGACACTATATCCTCGGGTACCCCGTAGTGCCGGAACACGTGGGTGAATAGTGCTTCGGCGGTCTGTAGGGCAGTAGGAAGACCCGGCATTGGGAGCAGACGACAGGCCTTAGAGAACCGATCCACAATGACCAGTATAGTAGTATTCCCCTGTGAGGGGGGAAGGTCTGTGACGAAATCCACCGAGAGGTGGGACCATGGTCGTTGTGGAACGGGCAGGGGTTGTAACTTACCCCTGGGCAGGTGTCTAGGCGCCTTACACTGGGCGCACACCGAACAGGAGAAGACATAAACCCTCACATCCCTGGCTAACGTTGGCCACCAGTACTTAGCGCTAAGGCAGTGTACAGTCCGGCCAATACCAGGATGTCCAGAGGAGGGTGACGTGTGAGCCCAATATATCAGTCGATCCCGAACCTCGAGCGGAACGTACCTCCGACCCACCGGGCACTGTGGAGGACTAGGGTCGGTACGCAACGCCCGCTCGATTTCAGCATCGACCTCCCATACTACCGGTGCCACCAGACAAGACCCAGTATGGGAGTGGGCTCAACGGACCTCTCCTCCGTGTCATACCGCCGAGACAGTGCGTCTGCCTTACCGTTCTGGGACCCAGGGATGTACGTGATCTTAAATACGAACCGGGCTAAAAACATGTTCCACCGCGCCTGGCGAGGGTTCAATCTCCTAGCTGCCCGGATGTACTCCAGGTTACGGTGGTCAGTCAAAATGAGAAAAGGGTGTTGAGCCCCCTCAAGCCAGTGCCTCCACACCTTTAGGGCCTGTACCACGGCTAACAGCTCCCTGTCCCCTACGTCATAATTTCGCTCCGCCGGGCTGAGCTTTTTTGAGTAAAAAGCACAGGGGCGGAGTTTAGGTGGCGTGCCGGACCGTTGCGAAAGTACGGCCCCAATACCGGCCTCTGACGCGTCAACCTCTACCTGAAATGGTAAAGCGGGATCCGGATGCGCCAGCACCGGAGCCGAAGTGAACAGGTCCTTCAGTCTCCCAAAAGCCCTGTCCGCCTCGACTGACCACTGCAAACGCACCGGACCCCCCTTCAACAGAGACGTTATGGGAGCTGCCACCTGTCCAAAACCCCGGATAAACCTCCGGTAGTAATTTGCAAACCCCAAAAACCGCTGCACCTCTTTAACAGTGGTTGGAGTTTGCCAATTACGCACGGCTGACACTCGGTCAACCTCCATCTTCACCCCTGACGCAGACAACTGATAACCCAAAAAGGAGATAGACTCCTGGAAAAACAGACATTTCTCTGCCTTGACATACAGGTCGTGCTCCAACAGCCTCCTCAACACTCGGCGCACCAGGGCTACATGCTCGGCTCGGGTAGAAGAGTACACAAGAATGTCATCAATGTACACGACCACACCCTGCCCCTGCATGTCCCTGAAGATCTCATCCACGAAGGATTGGAAGACTGAAGGAGCATTCATCAACCCGTATGCGCTCCTGAGATCTAATTTTGTGAAGAACCGCGCCCCGTGCAATGACTCCGTCATAGTCGCAATCAGCGGGAGTGGATAACTGTATTTCACCGTGATCTGATTGAGACTACGGTAATCAATGCACGGGCGCAAACCTCCATCCTTCTTCTTCACAAAAAAGAAGCTCGAGGACGCAGGGGAAGTGGATGGCCGTATGTATCCTTGTCTCAGAGATTCGGCTATGTAAGTCTCCATAGCTCTCTTCTCCTCTTGAGACAGAGGATACACATGGCTCCGTGGAAGCGCTGCTCCTGCCTGGAGGTCTATCGCACAATCCCCCTGTCTATGAGGAGGCAACCGCGTCGCCCTCGATTTACTGAACACGATAGCCAAATCCTCATACTCGGGGGGAATGTGCAGCGCGGGCACCTGGTTTGGACTCTCCACCGAGGTCGCCCCCATGGAAACACCTAGACATCGCCCCACACACTGAGCAGACCACTCCTTAAGAGCCCTCTGTTGCCACGAAATAGAAGGATTATGGGTGATCAACCAGGGAAGCCCCAACACCACCGGATACGCAGGAGAGTCAATCAGATATAGCTGAATAGTTTCCTCATGACCCCCCTGCGTCCTCATCCTAAGTGGCGCTGTGACCTCCCTAATCAACCCCGATCCCAGGGGACGGCTGTCTAACGCATGGACAGGAAATGGGGCGTCGACTGGAAGAAGGGGAATTCCTAGTTTCAAACAAAAATGTCGATCAACAAAATTCCCAGCTGCGCCTGAATCTACTAGCGCCTTATGCTGGGAATGAGGTGCAACCTGTGGAAAATGTACAGGTAAGCAGACGTGCACAACAAAGAGCTCTGGGTAAGTGGGACGCCTACTCACCTGGAATGACTCCCCAGTGCGTAACCTGTCATCCTCTCCCCTAGGAGACCCTCCCCAGCACCTGGCCGTAGTGTGCCCTCCACGGCCACAGTTGGTGCAAGGGACAGCCCCCCTCGGGCTCCTCCTCCTCCTCTCTCTAGCGCCAGCACCTCCGAGCTCCATAGGGCTCGGCTCAGAGGTGCTGGAGGGTGGAATGGACGACCCCCACTCGGAACGACCGCGGGTTGCCAGCAGGGTGTCAAGCCAGATGGACATGTCCACCAGCTGGTCGAAGGTGAGGTGGGCATCCCTGCAGGCCAACTCTCGACGGACGTCCTCCCGTAGACTACAACGGTAGTGGTCGATGAGGGCCCGCTCATTCCACCCTGCATCCGCCGCTAGAGTCCGGAACTCCAGTGCGAACTCCTGTGCGCTCCTCCTCCCCTGCCGGAGGTAGAACAGACGCTCCCCCGCCGCCTTCCCCTCAGGTGGATGGTCGAACACTGCCCTGAAGCGGCGGGAGAACTCCGCGTAGGTGATGGTGGCGGCGTCTATTCCCCTCCATTCGGCGTTGGCCCACTCCAACGCCTTGCCGGTGAGACAGGAGATGAGGGCGGAGACGCTCTCGTATCCCGAGGGCGGCGGGTGTATGGTAGCCAGGTAGAGTTCCACCTGCAAGAGGAACCCCTGACACCCGGCTGCGGTACCATCATATGCCCTCGGGAGCGAGAGCCGAATACCACTGGGTTCCGGTGCAGGAAGAGAAGGACTGGCCGATGGTGATGGTATGGTGTGCGGAGGTGTGGGCACCTCTCCGGTGACCAAACGGCGCAGAGTGTTAGACACCTCGTTCATGGCGACCCCAAGTTTCCGGATCATGGTGTCCTGATCGCTGATCCGTTCCTCCAGCGACTTGGGTGCCGCCGCTGCTCCTGCTGACTCCATGGGGGTGTGTTATTCTGTCAGGAACTGATGTGGATGTGGTGTGGGAGTCTGGCGCAGGACACAGAGGCTTAGTCCAACAGACTTTACTAGTCATCAAGTGATCAAATACAAAACACGGCAAGCAGAGGCGAGCGATTACGCAAACTGTGCGTAAGAACACCAAACAAAATAAACAGAGCAGAAACACGCAGCTCCTACCGACAGGCGGACAATAACACACAACACACGACTAACCAAACGAGAAACTTATAGGAGACATAATCAACCAAACAGGAAACAGGTGTACACAATCAGACAAAACCAAACAGACATCGAAAACATCAAACGGTGATAGCTAGTACTCCGGGGACGACGACCGCCGAAACCTGCCCGAACAAGGAGGAGGAGCAGCCTCGGCCGAAACCGTGACATACAGTGGGGGAAAAAAGTATTTAGTCAGTGACCAATTGTGCAAGTTCTCCCACTTAAAAAGATGAGAGAGGCCTGTCATTTTCATCATAGGTACACGTCAACTATGACAGACAAATTGAGAAAAAATAATCCAGAAAATCACATTGTAGGATTTTTTATGAATTTATTTGCAAATTATGGTGGAAAATAAGTATTTGGTCACCTACAAACAAGCAAGATTTCTGGCTCTCACAGACCTGTAACTTCTTATTTAAGAGGCTCCTCTGTCCTCCACTCGTTACCTCTATTAATGGCACCTGTTTGAACTTGTTATCAGCATAAAAGACACCTGTCCACAACCTCAAACAGTCACACTCCAAACTCCACTATGACCAAGACCAAAGAGCTGTCAAAGGACACCAGAAACAAATTTGTAGACCTGCACCAGGCTGGGAAGACTGAATCTGCAATAGGTAAGCAGCTTGGTTTGAAGAAATCAACTGTGGGAGCAATTATTAGGAAATGGAAGACATACAAGACCACTGATAATCTCCCTCGATCTGGGGCTCCACGCAAGATCTCACCCTGTGGGGTCAAAAAGATCACAAGAACGGTGAGCAAAAATCCCAGAACCACACGGGGGGACCTAGTGAATGACCTGCAGAGAGCTGGGACCAAAGTAACAAAGCCTACCATCAGTAACACACTACGCCGCCAGGGACTCAAATCCTGCAGTGCGAGACGTGTCCCCCTGCTTAAGCCAGTACATGTCCAGGCCCGTCTGAAGTTTGCTAGAGTGCATTTGGATGATCCAGAAGAGGATTGGGAGAATGTCATATGGTCAGATGAAACCAAAATAGAACTTTTTGGTAAAAACTCAACTCGTCGTGTTTGGAGGACAAAGAATGCTGAGTTGCATCCAAAGAACACCATACCTACTGTGAAGCATGGGGTGGAAACATCATGCTTTGGGGCTGTTTTTCTGCAAAGGGACCAGGATGACTGATCCATGTAAAGGAAAGAATGAATGGGGCCATGCATCGTGAGATTTTGAGTGAAAACCTCCTTCCATCAGCAAGGGCATTGAAGATGAAACGTGGCTGGGTCTTTCAGCATGACAATGATCCCAAACACACCGCCCGGGCAACGAAGGAGTGGCTTCGTAAGAAGCATTTCAAGGTCCTGGAGTGGCCTAGCCAGTCTCCAGATCTCAACCCCATAGAAAATCTTTGGAGGGAGTTGAAAGTCTGTGTTGCCCAGCGACAGCCCCAAAACATAACTGCTCTAGAGGAGATCTGCATGGAGGAATGGGCCAAAATACCAGCAACAGTGTGTGAAAACCTTGTGAAGACTTACAGAAAACGTTTGACCTGTGTCATTGCCAACAAAGGGTATATAACAAAGTATTGAGAAACTTTTGTTATTGACCAAATACTTATTTTCCACCATAATTTGCAAATAAATTCATAAAAAATCCTACAATGTGATTTTCTGGATTTTTTTTTCTCATTTTGTCTGTCATAGTTGACGTGTACCTATGATGAAAATTACAGGCCTCTCTCATCTTTTTAAGTGGGAGAACTTGCACAATTGGTGGCTGACTAAATACTTTTCTTCCCCACTGTATGCAAGGTGAATAGTTATGCACGCTCAAGTTTTCTGTTATTTTGTCTTACTTCTTGTTTGTTTCACAATAAAATATATTTTGCATCTTCAAAGTGGTAGGAATGTTGTGTAAATCAAATGATACAAATCCCCCAAATATCCATTTTAATTCCAGGTTGTAAGGCAACAAAATAGGAAAATGACAGGCAACATCCGCACTGAGCTGGTGGGACTCTAACCCGGACGCTTATGAGAAATCCCGCTATGCCCTCCGACGAACCATCAAACAGGCAAAGAGTCAATACAGGACTAAGATTGAATTGTACTACACCGGCTCCGACGCTCGTTGGATGTGGCAGGGCTTGACAACTATTACAGACTACAAAGGGAAGCACAGCTGTGAGTTGCCCAGTGACACACGTCACCAGATGAGCTAAATCACTTCTATGCACGCTTCGAGGCAAACAACGCTAAAGCATGCATGAGAGCATCAGCTGTTCCGAATGTGATCACGCTCTCTGTAGCCGATGTGAGTAAGACTTTTAAGCAGGTCAACACTCACAAGGCCGCAGGGCCAGACGGATTACCAGGATGTGTACTCCGAGCATGTGCTGACCAACTGGCAAGTGTCTTCACTGACATTTTCATCATGTCCCTGACTGAGTCTGTAATACCAACATGTTTCAAGCAGACCCCCATAGTCCCTGTGCCCAAGAACACTAAGATAACCTGCCTAAATGACTACCGCCCCGTAGCACTCACGTCTGTAGCCATGAAGTGCTTTGAAAGACTGGTCATGGCTCACATCAACACCATTTTCCCAGAAACCCTAGACCCACTCCAATTTGCATACCACCCCAACAGATCTACAGATGATGCAATCTCTATTGCGCTCCACACTGCCCTTTCCCACCTGGACAAGAGGAACACTTACGTGAGAATGCTATTCATTGACTACAGCTCAGCGTTCAACACCATAGTGCCCTCAAAGCTCATCACTAAGCTAAGGACCCTGGGACTAAACATCTCCCTCTGCAACTGGATCCTGGACTTCCTGACGGGCCGCCCCCAGGTGGTGAGGGTAGGTAACAACACATCTGCCACACTGATCCTCAACACGGGGGCCCCACAGGGGTGCGTGCTCAGTCCCCTCCTGTACTCCCTGTTCACCCATGACTGCATGGCCAGGTACGACTCCAACACCATCATTAAGTTTGCCAATGACACAACAGTGGTAGGCCTGATCACTGACAACGATGAGACAGTCTATAGGGAGGAGGTCAGAGACCTGGCCGTGTGGTGCCAGGATAACAACCTCTCCCTCAACGTGATCAAGACAGGAGATGATTGTGGACTACAGGGGGGAAAAAAGAGGACTGAGCACGCCACTATTCTCATCGACCGGGCTGTAGTGGAACAGGTTGAGAGCTTCAAGTTCCTTGATGTCTACATCACCAACAAACTATCATGGTCCAAATACACCAAGACAGTCCTGAAGAGTGCACGACAAAGCATATTCCCCCTCAGGAGACTGAAAAGATTTGGCAGGGGTCCTCAGATCCTCAAAAAGTTCTACAGCTGCACCATCGAGAGCATCCTGACTGGTTGCATCACCATCTGGTATGGCAACTGCTTGGCCTCCGACCGTAAGGCGCTACAGAGGGTAGTGCGTACGGCCCAGTACATCACTGGGGCCAAGCTTCCTGCCATCCAGGACCTCTATACCAGGCCCTGTCAGAGGAAGGCCCTAAAAAATGTCAAAGACTCCACCCACCCTAGTCAAAGACTGTTCTCCCTGCTACCGCACGGCAAGCGGTACAAGAGCGCCAAGTCTCGGTCCAAAGCTTCTTAAAGCTTCCCCCCTTTTTTAAAGGAAACCCCTTTAGACCACCAATTTATAACCCAACGTTTTTCCCGGAAAAATTCGTTATTGGGATCCCCAACTGCCCTTTTCCCACCCACAAAAGGAGGAACACTTTTCCAATTCTATTTATTGGACCTTTTAAGGGGGTCCGTTCCACCATAGTTTTAAAGGCTCCCCCTTAAGCTGGACCCCTTACTAAAAATTCCCCCAACGGGGATTTTACTTTTACCCCCCCCTTTTTTTGGGGGGGGTGGTCAACACTGGCCCCCAACTATTTAAAGGGGGGCCCCCCCGGGGGTCTTCTTTTTTACCCCTTACTTTTAAATGGAGGGCCTTTAAGGGTTTTACGATAAACCCCCTTTTTATAAGGGGGCCCCCAAAAACGTTTTACCTGATCACCCTTAACAGTTTTATAAGGAGCCCCCAAATTTTACTGTTTCCCCCAAAAACAATTTTAAATGGTCAAAGGGGTGTTCTTTTTCCCCTTACAAAAAAGGAGGTTTTAACACGCCCCTTTATTATAAAGGGGCCTTTAGGGGAACGGTTATAAACCTTTATTTTTAATACCCAAACTTTTTTTTAAAAATTTAAACCAACAGTTTAAAGGGCCCAACTTCCCCCTGGAATTTAAAATTTTTTTATTAAGATCCTCAAAAAAGTTTACGTTCCACCTTTTTTCGGGGAGGCCTCCTGACGGGTTACCCCTTGGGGGTTTTTTGGCCTCTTTTTAACCGGGCCCGTTAAACCCTTACAAAAGGGGTTTGTGATTTTACCCCATTTTAATAATGGGGCCCCAACGTTTTTTTTTCCCCAAACCTTTTAAACCACCCCTTTTTAAGGGAAGGCCCAAAAAAATTTAAAAGACCCCACACAAAATAAGGTTCAAGGGACTGTTTCCCTTTTTTAAAAGGGGGGGCCCTCAGGCGAAATTTTGGGTTTTAAAAGGCCCTTCTTCCCGTTTTTTTACCCCCCCCATTAAATCCTTTTAACGGGAAAACTTTTCCCACCACTATTTTGGACCCCCCCCAAGTTTATTGATCCCTTACTTTTTAAGGAGGTTAAAACTTTTATTGCCAAAAAAGGGGAAAACGCGTTTCCCCAGAAAAGGGGTTTAATTTTTTTGTTCCCCACACAGGTTTTTAAAAGGGGAGGCCTCAACGTTTTTTTAAAAATTTTAAAACTTTTGGGAAAGGGCCTTTAAGTTTTACTTTTCCCCTTTTTTTAAAAGGAGGGAAAATTTCCGGTTTCCACAACATTTTAAAACCCCCTTTTAATTTGGTTACGGACATTTACTTTTTTAATAAAAAAATGGAGGGGTTTCCTTTAAATTTACTGGGGTTTATAATGGACCCCCTTTAAGTGTTTTTTTAACCTTACTATTTAAAAAAGGGGGCCCTCTTAACGTGTTACGTTAAACTTATATTTTAAAATTTTTGCCCCCTTAACGTGTTACTGTTTATCACCAAATATTTTATAATGGATCTTTTAACGTTTTACTGTTTTCACATTACTATTTTAAAAATTTGGAGGCCCTTTAAAGGGGTTTTTACTGTTACCCCCCTTACTTTTTTTATAATGGAGGGGGCCCTTTTAACGTTTCTTTTTTCCCCCTTACAGTTTAAAAGGGTTTTTGGCCTCTTAAGGGTTACGGCCCCCTTTAAATATTTTAATGGGGGCCTCTTCCGTGTTACTGTTACCACCTTACAAATTTTTAATGGATGGCCTTTTAACGTTTTACTTTTATCACCTTACTGGGTTATAAGGGAAAGGGCCTTTTTAAGGGTTTTTACTTTTTAACCCCCTTTTATAGTTTAAAAGGGAGGGCCTTTTAAACCCTTGTTACTGTTACCCCCCTTATAGTTTAAAATGGTGGCCTCTTAACGTTTTTACTTTTTTAAACCAAAACCTTATATTTTAAAAATTTGGATGGCCTTTAAGTGTTACTTTTTATAAACCTTATTTTTTTTTAAAAGGGGCCTCTTAACGTTTTAAAGTTATCACCTTACTTAGTTTAAAATGGAGGGCCCTCTTAACGTGTTACTGTTTCCCCTTTACTAGTTTATAATGGTCCTTTTGGGGGTGTTACTGTTACCCCCTTAAAGTTTTAAAGGGGTTGGCCTTAACGTGTTACGGGTTACCCCCCCTTATAGTTTATAATGGTGGTTTTAAAAGTTTTACTGTTTCCCCTTCTATTTTTATAAAATGGCCTTTTAAAGGTTTAAATGTTACCCACCTTACTAGTTTTATAATGGCCTTTTAAGTTTTTCGGTTATCACCTTACTATTTTTTAAGGGAGGGCCTTTTCTTAACGTTTTACTGTTACCCCCCTTACTAGTTTTAAATGGAGGGGCCTCTTAACGTTTTACGGGATCCCCCTTACTAGTTTAAAATGGTAGTAAACGGGGTTATTTTTACCCCTTTATATTTATAATGGAGGCCTTTAACGTGTTACGGGTTTACCCCCTTACTTTTATAATGGTGGCCCTTAAGTTTTTAACTGTTACCCCCTTAACGTTTATAAAGGGCCCCTTTTTAACGGGGTTCCTTTTTACCCCTTACTTTTTAAATGGGGGCCCCTTTAAAAGGGGTTACTGTTACACCTTACTGGGTTTATAATGGAGGCCTTCTTTTTTTTCCCTTAAAACGGGGGTTTAATGTTTTTTACCCCCTTAGTTTAAAATTGCCTCTTAAATGGGTTACTTTTATCCCCCTTCTATTTTTTAAAATTTTATGGCCTTTAACGTTTTACTTTTACCCACCTTACTATTTATAATGGACCTCTTAACGTGTTACTGTTATCCCCTTTATAGTTTAAAGGGCCCTCTTAAGTGTTAGTTATCCCCTTTACTATTTTAATGGGCCTTTAAACGTGTTATTTTTCCCCACCTTACTTTTTTAAGGGATCCCCTTTTTAACCCGTGTTACGGTTACACTTACTATTTTAATAATGGGGCCTCTTAAGTGTTTTTTTCCCCACCTTACTAGTTATAAGGGGGCCCTCTTAACGTGTTACTGTTACCCCCTTACTATTTTAAAATGGATCCCCCTTTTAACGTGTTCCCTTTTAAAACCCCTTAAATAGTTTTAAGGGAGGGCCTTTTTAAAAACCCGTTTTTACTGTTACCCCCTTTACAGTTTAAAGGGGCCTCTTAACGTGTTAATGTTAAAAATCCCCTTTACTATTTTAATAATGGAGGGCCTTTTTAACGTTTTTATTTTACCCCCTTTAAACTATTTATAATGGTCCCTTAATTTTTACTTTTAAAACCCCCTTACTTTTTTAAAAAGGATGGCCTTTTTAACGTGTTACTGTTATCCCCTTTTACTGGGTTTAAAATGGATGGCCTCTTAAACGTGTTATTGGGTTACACCTTACTATTTTTAAATGGAGGCCTTTTAAACGGGGTTACTTTTTACCACCTTACAAATTTAAAATGGATGGCCTTTTTAAACGTTTTTATGTTTTCCACCTTACTATTTTATAATGGTTCCTTTTTTAACGGGGTTAAACTTTTCCCAAATTTTTAAGGTTTAAGGGAGGGCCCTCTTAACGTGTTCCTGTTATCACCTTAATTTAAAAATTTTGGCCCTCTTAAGTTTTTACTGTACCACCTTATATTTATAAGGGGGCCTTTAACGGGGTTTGTTACCACCTTACTGTTTTATAATGGCCTCTTAACGTGTTATTTTATCCCCTTACTTTTAAATAAAGGGGCCTTTTAAACTTTTTTAAACGGTTATCCCCTTATTTTATAAGGGAGGGCCCTTTTAAAAAGGGGTTCTGTTACCACCTTGGTTTATAAGGGGGCCTCTTAACTTGTTAAATGTTACACCTTATTTTAAATAAGGAGGGCCCTCTTAACGGGGGTTCTTTTTACCACCTTACTATTTTAAATGGATGGCCTTTAAGTTTTTTACGTTTCACCCTTACAAATTTTTATAATGGAGGGCCTTCTTAACTTGTTAGGTTATAAAACCTTTAAATTTTTATAATGGTGGCCTCTTAAGTTTTATTTTATCACCTTACTATTTTATAATGGATGGCCCCCTTAAAAGTGTTACGATCACCTTATTTTTTTTATAAGGGAAAGGGCCCTTTTAAAAACGTGTTACTTTTTAAATTTACTAGTTTATAATTGGCCTCAAACGTTTTAACTGTTATAAAACCTTACTGTTTAAAAATGGATGGCCTTTTTAACGTTTTAACTGTTACCACCTTCTAGTTTAAAGGGAGGGCCCCTCTTAACGTGTTACTTTTAAACCCCCAAATAGTTTATAATGGAGGGGCCTTTAAGGGGTTACTGTTCCCCCCTTATAGTTTATAAGGGATGGCCTTTAAACCGGTTACTTTTTATCACCTATATTTTTTAAGGGAGGGCCTTTTTAACGTTTTACTGTTTACCGGGCCCTTTAAAGGTTAATAATTTAAAGGGCCCTTTAACGTTTTCTTTTACCCCCTTCCCGCTTGCTTAGGGGAAATGCCTGACACGGGTCTCTCTCCCCTCCCCCCCCTCCTTTCACTTTTTCCGCCCTGAACGAGGATGCCGGGGCGGTAATGGCTGGTGTATCAGGGTCTCTAGGAGGAAAGACCCCGTGGCTGTAGCGGGGTTCATTAAGACCCCTTGAGTTTTTAACGGCAAAGCCCTCTATCCCTGTCCCGGGTTGGAATGTATATTGAGATTCCATCGGAGGAACAGAGATTTACACGCGAAGGACCTAGGGAGTACCTACTGGTCATGGAATGTTACCCTCAGGGTGAGTACTGTACCACTGGCCCAGGGGACTTTACCTCATGTGAGTACTGTACCTACTGGTCATGGAATGTTACCCTCATGTGAGTACTGTACCTACTGGTCATGGAATGTTACCCTCATGTGAGTACTGTACCACTGGGTTTCATGTGATAGTTACCCACACCTCATGTGAGTACTGTGCCTACTGGTCATGGACTATTACCTTCATGTGAGTACTGTACCTACTGGTCATGGACTATTACCTTCATGTGAGTACTGTACCTACTGGTCATGGACTATTACCTTCATGTGAGTACTGTACCTACTGGTCATGGACTATTACCCTCATGTGAGTACTGTGCCTACTCTGGCTTTCTGCCCTGTCTGACCGGTCTGGCTTTCTGACCTGTGCAACATGTTGCAGTTTTTTGTTTTGTGAAATCCACCTTGCCTTAGAGAGAATGAACGTGAAGAGACTGACAGCTTCTCTGATCCAGGTCATATCATTTATCAGGATCATTATAATGGATAAAAGAAATTGCCATAGAAACTAAAGTAAACAAATGAAAGTGCACATAGTTTGCTGTCATTTCAGCTGCTTGACGTGATCGTGTGTTAGCTGTAGTTGGCTAGCTAGCTAGCAAAGGAGAAGTAGCTAGCCTGCATGGCTTTTTTTGTTGTTGCTTAGAACGTCTTAGAACAACCTTTAGTCAGGAGTTATCACAATAATCCCCAGGTTCACATGCCTTATTGCTTAATTATAAAATACATAGACTATTGCTCTCACATGATCCCTACGTCTTAGAGCCTAGAAGTATCTAACTAAGGAAGGTTGTTCTGCAGCAATTAATCATCTGAAGCTCTCTTCCTCTCTCTCCATCCATCTCTTCCTCTCTCTCCATCATCTCTTCCTCTCTCTCCATCATCTCTTCCCCTCTCTCCATCATCTCTTCCTCTCTCATCATCTCTTCCTCTCTCCATCTACCCTCTCTCTTCTCCCCCATCTTCCTCTCTCATCATCCTCTCTCTCCATCCCTCTCTTCCTCTCTATCACTCTCCCCCTCCCCCATCCATCTCTTCCTCGCTCATCACTCTTCCTCCTCTCCAGCCATCTGCTCCTCTCCTCCATCTTCTTCCATCTCTCTCCCCTCCATCCATCTCTTCTCTCTCTCACCATTCCATTCTCTTCCTCTCTCTCCATCATCTCTTCCTCTCTCTCCATCCATCTCTCTTCTCCCTCATTCTTCCTCTCTCCACATCTCTTCTTTTCTCCATCATCTCTTCCTCTCTCATCATCTCTTCCTCTCTCTCCATCCACCGCTCTCTCTCTCCCTTTCC